>CAUYRH010112359.1:0-63471 GCA_963574655.1 Perodicticus potto | reverse complement strand
TACTAAATGCAGAAGAAAAATGTTTTCACACAGTAAATGAGAAAATCTCATGAATGTTATGTCGAACAGGCGGATGAAAATATCTCAGATTGTATATGAAGCCCGCACACTGTACCCCATGATTGAACTAATGTACACAGCTATGATTCAATAAAAAAAAAGAAAAAAAACCAAAAAAACACTTTCCCTAAGCCCATCTTAAAGAGAAATGAGACAAAATGTGAAGATGAGTTATACCTAAAGCTAGAAAAACATATCCGTTTGTTATAGATTGGTATATTAGGTATTAGAAATCTAGGTATTAGATTTCTTTACATGGGACTCTCATCAATTTCGAAAGGCGGTTACTTTCATTTTGGAAATGGGGGCCGAATAGAGCAGTTTTCCTTGTAAAGTCTGAATTCACAGTTCTGCAAATGATTCTCAATTCGTACACAGGGGACCTCTCCAAGGTAGTACCAGCAGCTTTGCTCATAAATCATTGAGCCTTCTGTTTACCCCTATGACTGATCTCTAAAAACAGGTTCAATGCACTTCATTCCTGAAATCTGCCAACAAGTATCTAGCTAGGAGAGAGAGTCAAGAAAGACAATATTTAGAAAGGTCAAACCTTAATTCACCTTGGTTCACAGAAATATTCCTTACAGATTTTTGATGAAAACAATTTCATAGCCCTTGCTGATTACATTGTCACAGCCCTGCAGACAGGAACATTAAAACTAGTTGTATGCTCTTTTTTATTCTAAAAATTCTTAGCTTTGCTAAATCAGTATTCCCCTTTCCAAGCTCAGGAACAAATATAACAACTGACCGATTTCTTGAAGACATATTCCCTTATCAATACTGATGTGACAGTGTGCTCAAGAAGTAATTCCTACCAAACAGAAGGGTAATACCTTTTCCAAGATGTATGCACTGTATGTAAAATATATTCAGTAAAAAAACTAAACTAAAAGCATATTTTGATTCTATATCATTGTCTTTGTTGGTGCTTCAAAGAAAATTATATTGCGAACATTCTTTTGCAATTCATCCGTGTAAAAAAGGAGTAAAATCACACCTTTAAGAAGAAATCAGAAGAACAAAATTTCCATTTTTACTACTTTACAATGTATTCTTTGTCCCAGAGCTCACCATTTTCCACAAGGTGCGGCTTGAAAAAATAGCATTAACAACTTTTTGCACACAAAAAAAACTTTTATGAATGCGAACTTTGAATGATTTTTCTGGTAAATCTAATTTATTTAAATTAGCTTTATTTAATTACACATACAGCTGTTCTGTGCCCTGAACAAAGCCCAAGGGACTATTTAAAGCGCTTAAGCCTAAATGTCAGGTTTTATCACTGTGTAATATGTACCAAACTACAACAAAAAATTTTTGTTGTTCACTGGGTAGTACTTTAAGAATATGACATTCCTTTCCTTATTTTTTCCCCCCTCTGGTATGATTATAGTTATAAAGCTACAGGCTAAATGAAGGTAGGACTGACTTCACTTGAACACCATCGTGCCCTAGTTCAAGTCATAGCTATATCCTTGTTGAGAGAAGACGCTTCCATTCTCATAGCTTCCACGACCCTCTGTACCTGGAGTTTCCAAAATCCATACCGCAGTCCAGATTTAGTTTCCTAGACTGGTACATCTAATGCCAATTGAACACCTCCTTTCAAATAGCCCACGTGCCCCAAGGAAAATTCAGCATTTTTCTTTCAACCAGCTCATCTTGTGTTCTCACATCACCAAACAAAGCTTCTATTACCGTTAGACCACTGGTTCTAGAGTGATTTGAAGGACAAGTTGCCTTAGACCTGACATCACCTCCACCCTCAAAAGGGAGAAAATGCTCAGCATACTAGAGTTTGGACTCTGGAGGCAGGTGGCCTGGGTTTGGTTCTCACCAACTTATCTTGGTTTCCTCATCTCCAATAATAATACCATCAATCTTTCCAGTGATAGCTGGAGAATCAAAGGAGAAAATATTTGCGAATGTGCTGTAGAAGATGTAAGACTTTCTGTAGCTGTGAATAATCCCTATTTAACATCTTCCTATAAGAAAAAGGAAAGAGGAGGATAGGTGGTTTCTAACATGATAGTGTACCACCCTGCAACCAAACAGCCACATACAGCAACCTGGACTCTTGAAATCTTATTAGGACTTGCCCAATGCGAGTGCCAACTTGCAATGTGGAAGGCAAAAGTATTAGTGAGCTAAGTAAATCCATACATTTCAGGAACACTAGATTTCGGTTCATGTATCTTTAGAAAAAGGAGGTCACATTTCCCAGTAGTAGTATGGACCATTTTATGTCAAAGGAAATTAACAAACTCTTGAATCACAGTAAAGCCAAAGTCAGAAGCATCGCTTTCCTAATACACAACTAGGAAATGATTTATGAATTGGAAAAGCCATTATTGCGACGTGACTGTCTTCCAAACTTAGCTTTTTTCTTTTTTTAAAACCAAAAGATCTTTCAAAACAATTAAATTTAAATGAGATTTTGCTGTAACATCATGCCCCACAATCGGCTCAGGAACCTCACTTCTTCCTGCCCTAAGTTGGTGGGTGGCATTCATTTCACAGTGTGACTTCTTATTATGTACGTCTGTAAAGTGGAATATCTGGCAGGTCCTCTTTGAGGACCTGGAATGTTTCAAAATTCCTAAAACTGGTGAAAAACATCTACATCCAAATGACAGTCATCGTTTGGGCAGCGCCTGTGGCTCAAAGGAGTAGGGCACTGGCCCTGGCCCTTTCAAACCTAGCCCCGGCCCAAAACTGCAAAAAACCCCCAAAACCTAAAACAAAAAACAACAAATGACAGTTGTCCAATCAAAGCATCCTTTCAATAAGTCAGTCACCTAACTTCATATTAAGGCAATTGTTTTTTTTTTTTTTTTTCACTTTGTAAAAGTAGCTAATGGTAATATCTTGGAGGAAAATTTTAAGTTTCCTCTCCTCTCAGTACAGCAATCCAAGGATGCCAGGACCATGCCTTCAGATGCTCATATCACACCCGTGCCCCAAACACCCACGGCATCCAATTTTCATCACAGTATCATTGAACTTGTTCACACAGGTACTTTTGACCCATCTTTCAACCTTTACCCTCCCAAACATTTGAGGGCTGACAGTTTTATCTCCTTGTCACATTACGTCGGTTCTTTGCAAGCAAGATGTAGCAGGTATGTGAACATCTTGGGGATAATTACTCTTCTAGTAATTTGCAACACTAATGATACTTTTCCAGTTTTTTATGGTGCAAGTGTTTTATGCTTTATTAATTTTGTACTTGGTCTTTTCCTTGATAATTTTCCTCCTATCTGAGACTTTTACAGGTCTATGGCTTGTACTATTCCTTTGAAGAGTGTTTGCAACTACAAAAGAAGGAAAATGATTATGGTAATACTGAAAGGGCAGGTACTGGCCTTTTCCCTATAAAGATAGGGAAAAATGTATATTATAAAACTTTTTCTGCTGGAATAGGACGTTAAAAAATAAATAGTATAAAGCTATTTAAGGAGTATGTGCCCCAAGAGTATATATCAAGCAAGATGACTTCAGCAGGCTAGTATATCATTGACTATGTCAAAGAAAGTCAAGACCCTTCAGTACGAAGAATCCAAATTTGCTAGGTAGAGAGAATAGGTTACACATCAGTGTAAGCTGCTACAACTCTGTTTTTTGCCCCAATGCTTTTGCCTTTTTCAGAATGTTATATAAATGGAGTTATACAATATGTTATCTTTGGAGTCTGGTTTATTTCACTTACAAAAATGCACATAACAGTCATTCATGTTGTTGCATGAATTTGTTCCTTTTTATTGTTGCATAGTATTCCATCCTGGGAATTTGCCACAGTTTGTTTCTCCATTCACTTGTTCAAAGGCATATTTATTGTTTCCAGTCTTTTTTGCAGTTACATATAACACCGCTGTAAATATTCATCTATGGGTTTCTGTGTGAATATGAGTTTTCATTTCACTTAGGTAAGTAAGTACGCGGAAGTAGGATCACTGGGTCGAAGTGTGTGTTTCATCTGATTAGAAACTGCCAAAATGTTTCCCAAAGTGACTGTACTAATTAGCATTCTAACAGCAATAAATGAGCATTTTTATTGCTCTGTATTTTCAGCAAGATTTGATATTGTCAGTTTCTTTTACAATTTTTTTCAGCCATTTTAATAGTTGTGTAATAACATCTTGTGGTCTTGATTTGTACTTCCCTAAAGACTAATGATGTAGGATATCGTGTCCTGTTCTTTCCTATCTCATTACCTTCCTTGATGAAGTCCATGTTCAGATCTTTTGCCTGTTATTTATTGACTAGTGGTTTATTTATGTTGAGTTTTAAAGGTTCTTCATACAAGTCCATTAAAAGTTATATGATTTACAAATACATCTTTCCTGTCTGTGTCTTATCTTTTCATTCTCTTAACAGTGTCTTTCATATAGCAATATTTTTAGTTTTTATGTAGTCCAATTTACAATTTTTTGATAGCTTGTGGCTTGCAGGATTATCTAAAAATTCATCACCAATCCCAAAGTCATGCATATTTTTGTTCTATCTTAGAGTTTGATAGTTTTATGCTACATTTAGCTCTATGATCACCTTTGAGTTAGTTTTTACATATTCTATGAGATTTGTGTCAATTATTTGTCCACGTGGATGCCTAATTGTTGTAGCACCACTTGTTTAAAGAATAATCTTTTCTCCATTAAATTGCCTGTATTGTAACACTTCCATTGACTATGTTTGTGTGGGTTTATTTCTGGGCTCTTTATTCTGTTTCATAAACTTACGGGTGCATTCTTTTGCTAAAACTGTACATTTTTGAATACTGTACTTTATAGTAAATCTTAAAATCAGAAAACAATCACAAGTTCTTCCTCTGGCAGCACAAATCCTCTGAATTTGTTCTCCTTATTTTGGCTCTTTTAGTTCCTTTGCCTTTCCATGTAAATTTTAGAGTCAACTTATTATTTTCAAAAGAAAACGTTTTGCAATTTTGATTTCTATTGAGTTGAAGGGAAGGATAAAAATGCAGAGAATTGGAGTCTGAACAATATTGAGCCTTTCAATCCATGAATATGGTATATCTTCCCATTTGTATACATCTTTGGTTTCTTTCATTAGTGTTCTGTAGTTTTTAACATAAAAATACTACATGTATTTTCTTAGATACTTTGTTATTTTGGTTTTACTGTAATGTTGTTATTTAAATATAAATTCTAAATATTAATTTCTGGTATATAGGTATATAATTGATCAATTAATGTTCCTTGTAAGTCTTTTACTACTAGGACTGGAAAGAGGGAAAGAGAGCATTAAACTCTCCAATTAAGTATCTTCATCTCTTCTAGTTTAAATGTGTTTCGGGAAATGTTCAGTGTTTCAGAAGTTTCTCCATCCTCCTCTTCTCCAAGATGGCATCTGGGCAATGGAGGTACACGTAGGTCCTCATGCTACCATGCTGATATGGAGACTGAGATACAATCACTATGAACTTAGTTATTATTTTTCACCTCTAGCCTACTCCACATTGACACTTGGTTGTATTGTATTGACTACTCTGTTGGTCCCAACTACTGAAGTCTTGACTGAAACCTAAAGGTTGCAGCTGATAGTCTAAAGTCTATACTTTCTGTAGGCTTGGTCTGACACAGGTCTGGAATTCTCTTTTCATCTAATCCCAACTCAGCTCTTGCTACTCAGTCTTACAGTAAAGACTACACTAACTTTGAGACACATCTTTTTCTGTATTCTGGCTTGGAAATTGTGTACCCCACAATTCCTGCAGAGATTGCCTTGTTCTATGCTGCTGAGCTGCCCTCCTGAAAGGTGCAAAATCTCACTCCTCACTTTTCTCTACTTCACGAGATGAAGAGGACATTTGGATTCTCTGAATATTAGCCGAGAGCCCACGTAGGCTCAGAAGGCCTGCACTGCCTAACTACACTTTGGCAGACATCCATCTAGCATGGTGGTACCCTCTTGATGTTCAGTGGAAGCATAACATTGGTACAGTTCCATTTCATCTTTTAAATGACATTTTGGAACTAGTGGAGTAGATTTCACAATGGAATTAATGTGCTTCTTCTTCTTCTCTCTCTCTCTCTCTCTCTCTTTTTTTTTTTTTTTTTTTTGCTGTTTTTGGCCAGGGCTGGGTTTGAACCCACCACCTCTGGTATATGGGGTGGGAACCCTATTCCTTTGAGCTACAGGTGCTGCCAATGTGCATCTTCCCAAATGGATTGGGTATTTTAAAAAAAATGTTTTCTGGCCAGGAACAGTGGCTATGCCTACAATCCTAGCACTCTGGGAAGTCAAGGGGGCAGGATCCCTTGAGCTCAGGAGTTCAAGACTAGCTAGAACAAGAGTGAGACCCATCTCTACTAAAAATAGAAAAATTCACTGGGAATTGTGGCAGATGCCTGTGTAGTCCCAGCTTCTCAGGAACCTGAGGCAGGAAGATTGTTTGAGCCTAGGAGTTTGAGATTGCTGTCAGCTAGGCTGACTCCACGGCACTCTACGCTGGAGCAACAGAGTGAGACTAGTTTAAAAAAAAATCGTTTTGCACTATGAATGTCCTCTTTGCTCCAACCTGGCACAAAAGACGAAACCCAAAATATAAATACTACCTGATGAAAGATCCAGGGAGGCAACTATTCAAGTAATAAAGTCTTTGCAAAATGCAATTCTAATTCCCCACCATAGTGTGAATATGGTTGAAGTCATCAGGATGAGAGAACTTATTGAGAAACATGATTTTTTTCATTTCACTTCTTAGATTGGATTTTCAATTGGCCTGCTTCGGCAGTAATAGAAAAAAATCTACCTTTGCCATGTCTTACTACAGTTAATGAACTCACTGTGTGGTACACTAGTTTCTAAAAATCGGCATTTCCTAATCTCTAGGTTGAATTCAGAAATTTTTTTGAAATTACCAGGGTATCAGAGAAGAGCATTTGAAGTATCCATGATTATATATACATATAGCTATGTAATATTATATTTTCTATGTAATATATCATATAAAATATATAGTATATTAAAACATACAAAATGTATATTCAGGAAGTTGTGAATAGGAATATATTTTCACGTAGTGTATGGATTCTATTACTCTAAGAGCAATGAAAAAATTTCCCCAAACACAGTCACCCCAGTCCCTTAGCCCTTAAGGTGCAGTTTTCCAGTCCTAAAATCTTGCGCTTTTTGCTTTATAATTGTTTGAGGCAGTGCCCCTCTGCAGTCAAGAACTCTTTCAAATGTTATACGTCTCTTCCTTTTAATTACAGCATTGCATATTAAATTTGTGTTTCTGTGAAATTAATTATCTAATCTGCCCACGTTCCCTTTAATTAGCTATTAGTCTATTCAGATCAGGGCAAACCCCTTTTCTCAAGTTCCCCTCTTTTTGCACGAACACACACATGCCCTCATTCCGTGTAAGTGCTGCCACAGAAGTTCACAGTCACACATTAGGGTAGAGGGTATGATCTCAGTTGAAAAGGAGCCCAGGGAAAGCTCAAGACCTGCAATGGGTTCGACACTGCTAGTTAGACTCAGGCCAGAAAGTAATCACCCAGCTGGTCTCAGATGCAATGAAGTCTTAATGTGATTATTTGGTGAAGATGTCTGATGACTCCCACATGTAATCCCAGCACTCTGAGGCGAGTGGATTTCTTGAGCTCAGAAGTTCGAGACCAGCCTGAGCAAGACTGAGGCTCCAGTCTCTGCTAAAAATAGAAAAACTAGCCAGATGTTGTGGTGGGCGTCTCTAATACCAGCTACTCATGAGGCTGAGGGAAGACGACTGCTCAAGCCTAAGAGTTTGAGGTTGCTGTGAGCTACAGTGATGCCCTGGCACTCTACCCAGGGCAGCAGAGTAAAACTCTATCTCAAAAAAAAAAAAAAAAGTTGGATGAGCAATCAGCTGACTTGCTGCATTTTAGATCTTGTCATTTTAAACAAAATGGGGCATATTCACCATCGACCGCAGAACTTCTGAAAGTGTAGATGTATGTTGCCTAAAGCTCATGAGCTAGTTCTAGGTGGTACAGGATCAAACATCTTACCCTTGATATAGCACTGATATAGTATTTATCAATCATTGTGTAATGATCCTGAGTGACACAGAGACTTGGGGAAGGAGGAGAGGAAAAAGAGAGGGAAGAAAAGATGAGCCAGAGGAAGAAAAAAAAAAAAAAGAGGTAGGAAATCCATCTGGAGCTAAGTGTTTGACTTCTAGGACAATGATGGTTGTGAGCTGTGAGGGAAGGGTAGTGTGTGTGTGTGTGTGTGCAAGTGTTTGTGCATGCATATGTACATGTACATGTCATTCACATGTGCCTAGAGGACAGGGCTGATGAGCAAAGTGCCCAGGAGGGAGCTGAACTCCAGTGATTCATACCAAGGATTCATACCAGAATTCTAGCTGGAGCCCTCAGCACCCCAGTGCAGTACACCTGCTCAGAGTAAAGGAAAAGGATGCTCAGGAAGACATATGGAATAGGAATTGATTTCAGAAACACAGAAACAGGTGATGCAGTTATGAGTGGGAGAGGCAACATCACTAAATACAACCTGATGGGAGCTAGAAGGTAGCTAAGCAGCTGGTGACATGATCTTGGCAGGACAAGGCATGGTGACTACCATCTTGGACTGGAAATCCAAGACACTGAGGTTATCTTCCTGAAGTGCAACAAAATCACTCTGAAATCTGGGGCAAATCAGTTTGTCTCCTCTGCTATAATTAGGCATGGATTTATTATTCTTTGTTTTGATTATTTTATTTAGCAATTGCATTTCTTTATAATATTTATAGTAACATTCTTTGCATGGTGATGATATTGGTTTTCCATTTATGTCTGGGATGTATGGTTTCTTTTAAAGTAACTTTATTAAAAGAAAAAAGAAAAGATATGTAGATGAACATTAGTATCAAGAAAAAAGTTAAATGAATTGCCTATAATGTAATCAGTAACCATATGAATCATGGAACTTGCTTGTCTGGGTTGAAATCCAGGTTCTATACCACTTCCTGGTTGTGTAATGTTGGGCAAGCTGCTCAGCTTCTCTGGGACTCAGTTTCTGCATCTGGAAAATAGGGGGTAACCATGGCACCAACATCATAGCAGTGATGTGATTCATGAGTTATTACATGTAACGTTCATAGAAATATTCATGTGTTATTTTATATTTGTATATGGATATGATCAAAACTGATTAAAATGTTCACAGAACCGAAAACATGTTCCATTCCAATATCCTTGTTCTACAGAGATTTAGAAGTCATGTAGGTTGTGCAACTTCCCAAGGCCAGAATATGCATTAGAATCTGATTTTCTTGTGCTTCACTCCCATCTTCTCATCTCACCTACTTTCTTTTCATCGGTGCCTACAATTTGCCACAGCCACCTGAGCAGGCAAAATACAGCACTGCCACACTGTGACCCTCACAGCAAAGGAGACCATGTCAACATCACAGACAGAAAAGCTGCGTACTCAATTCTAATATGAGGACAATTGAGGTCCTCATACACGGTGGAGGTGGGGAAGGGGGAGAGGTGAGAAAGGGAAGGAGGGAGGGGGTGGGGGGACAATGGGTGTGGTTCACCTTTTGGGGGCAAGACACAATTATAAGAGAGTCCTCATCTAACAAAGGCAATCAATGTACCCTCAATGAATCCTCAACAATAAAACAAAAAAAAGAATTGCAGATATTTTCTATTGCATACAATGTGAGGATTATTACTGTCTCTGATTTTTAGAGAAATGAAAAAAACAGCGAATTGGTGGCTGCCCACCAGTAACATGCAGATGGCGATGGTGCACGTCTCCTCTCTGAGCAGAAGCAAACTCTGCCATGTGGATAACCTACAATCCTCAGCTACAGGTTCCCTGAACAAACTCCACCACCCTTATGGATCCACCCTTCATTCTTATGGATTTATGATTCTTCAACCCGCCCTTTGCCCTATTAACCATTGGACCCTAGAGTCTTCCATTAACTCTTCACTGTCAATTAAGTCAATTAGTAAATTGCATCCTATGAGTTTGATTGTCATTTTGCTTAACACACACACATACAGCAAGAAGCCACCGAATAGTAAAAATTAATCTTTCTTTAGAATCTCTCTTAATAATTCACTTCTTGTAAGGCAACCAGCATATGAACTGCTGTCTTGTGAGGCTGGGTGTTACCTTAAATGAGTATAGTAATTGTTCCCTTGTTAGGAGCTTCTTAAAAGCTTTCAAGAAAATACGCTTTGAAATACATAATGCTGATTAAACACCCTTTCATGAAAGAAATACTAGAAAGAGATCAAGTGATAAATGAAATGAATGTTGCTCTATCAAAGCAAATGGTGATTAATGGAAGGCCAGTGACTGTTGCTTACACTGGCACTTCTGGGGGCTGGTCACTACCATTTATAAATGTATTTGAGTGTTTTGCAGACCATTTATACTAACCATAACTTTAAAGTGATAAATTAGGAAGAAGTAGTTTGTCTAATCAGCAGATAAACAGTGATGCAGCCCCAATCAAAAGAAGAATCATTCTGTTTCTTTTCCATGTTAATAATTAAGGAATGGAAGGATCATTTGGTTTGTAGGAAAATTTACCAAATACAAAACTATTCACCTACTTAAATTATTTTTCTATTTCCTTTCCTTTCTTTTTAAAGTAAGTTTCCTTTTTCTTTTAGTGCTCTTTCAAATAACCTACATTTTATTTTAATCACCTAAAAGAGAGAATGACAGTAAATTAGTGCTACAGAAAGGTCATTTCTTGTACCTAAGCTATAAGCTATTTCAAAAAATATAGTATTAACTGCAGACCATCAGGCTGTGACTTGTGGCTTTGCAAGGAAACAGGAGCTAGCAATTCGGTACTAGTTGTTGGACTTTGTATCTCTTAAGTATATTCTTAATTAAGTTTATGCTTTTCTCAGAAGTAATAAAAAATCATATATATACACATATTTTAGCTTAAAATGTATCTCCACCAGTAAAAAGAAATATTTACTAATAAAATTAGCCACCATGGATGCAGATTCTATTTTATATAATATTTTCACAAAATAATTTCATTAATGACTACATATTAAAGTTTCTTCACTTTCAAGCAGCAAAATTGCATTTTGGTTACTCTTTGATATCCTGAAGGGATTTTATTCTGGTACAGAAAATATTAGTAACTTTCCTTTCCTTCAAGATTTGAAGACTTACTTTCCACTTTGGGAGTTCTCATTTTGCTCTGATTTTTAGCCAGACTTCAATATAATATATTAGGCTTTGTTTTATTTCATTTTTCCGATGATGTTTACATATTGGAAGTGGGATCCCAAATGCTGCTGGTTTTGCTGGGAACACTCTGGTATTGAATCTGTTGAAGATGTTTCACGGTGTCTTACTTTTGACTTACTTGCCTTTCTCTTTTTTTTTTTTTCAGAATTGAGTTTTATATCCCCCTTATAGAAGCCATGAAAAACATTAAAGTTTCCACTTTATAGCATAACAGTTCAACAGAATATTTCTTGTCATAAATAAGATCTTGCTGATTTGTGTACCTGAAACAACAGTTTACGCTCTTCAGGGCAAAGCAAAATGACTTAGTAAATGGTTGCTTAAATGTTTAAATCCAGACATAAACATATGGCTTCATTATTAACATCCTATGGAGTCTATTACTAAACTATTTCCATTACCAAGAAGAATCTATTTATAAAGATGCAATCTTGACATTGTTTTGGTCAATTAGACTATAGCAGAAACATTAACAGTTCAGAAATATCGAACATACGTTTTTGCTGCATATTAAACTGCATGGTAATTACATTTACATCATATGTGTAGGGTTCTGACTAAGCATATTACCCACAAATTACAGTGTATATTGACCATACAAGTCCATGGCAGGGAGGTGATATGTGGCCGCTATCAACGACAAAGGGTTTCTCTTTCCTTTAACTGATTTGGCCAGAGTTTCTCTTGTACTGTGTCACAACAGTGGCATTTATCTGAGACACTGCTTCTTTGTCATAATTTCAAAATAATAATGAAAACTTCCATCTACAATGGAAGCTCAGGGCCAGTCTGCATCATCAGAGGTGTTGATGGGTCCAAGAGAGCCCACGTTTCTGTACGTTAAATGCTAGCATCTTTAAGTCCCACTTAGGGACATCTAAGGAGACTGTTATAAAAAAGAAGAGAGAGAGAGAGAAAGTGGAACACAAAGAACTAAGAATTTGTATTAAAATTTTTACTTTGGATGACCTAATCCCATTTATTCTTTCCTTTGCAACTCATTGAATTCTCTTTGCGTTGCAGTCTTCAGCCTGGAAGCCACTTTCCCATCTCAGCCTTCCTGATCCATCAAGAACGAACTGGGTACCCTCCTTAATGCCCATAGTACATGGTCACAGCCTCTTTTTAGCACTTAGCACATTTGTCCACATGGAATGGTTTGCTTGTCTGTCTCCCAGGAGAATATTATGACCTTGAGGCCGGGACAAGGCTATTTCCCTTCTGTGTCCTCAGCACTTACTACAGGGAAAATGCTCAGTACAGATAATGCCTTGTCCCTTTCGGAATGGCAGTGATTTTGTTGGGGCTGTACACTCACTGCAATGCCAAGAGTGGACCCTCTAGTGTAAAACAGCTCTGAAGACTGCTGATTTGGAAGATCGTAGATCATAAACCCTTAGTTTTGTGGCTAATTGAATGATTTCCATCATCCAGTTTTGCTTTTAGAAGAGGAAAAGGTAAAGGTCTGATTTTTCCATACGGGATTTTGCAAGACCTGACCAGTGGATTCTCTTACTGCTGTCATCATTGCTATGTTAGATAGTAGAGAATTTGCATGAGGTTTTTCCCCCTGTAACTTAAAAAAAACACTTCATTTCAGATGTTCTTCTTCCAGTAAAACGTAGGAAGAGAATCTGACATTGTATTTTCCCATTGGTTCATTCACGCCGTTGTGAACTCCATTCAATGACAGGAAGCAGGGAATTTGAGTCGAGGTGGTGATTTTTACCTATCCTCTCTCCTAAGGTTAACATTTAACTTGTGTAGAGTCAAGATCATGGGGGTGGGGAGACTGGAGAAGATGTCTGGAGGTGACTACTTTGGAATAATGTTCTGCTCCGTGTACCTTGTAAAATGAAAATAACAAAACAAAAAGAACAGTTTGCATCCATGTTAACGTAAATGAGTGCCTGATTTGGTTTTCTGTTTTTTTCTTTTGAGAAATTAGAAAAAACGGCCCCTAAACTGAACCCAAGGCTCATTTTTCCCATGACATAAACCATCCATGGATGGTAGCTGAACATTTTCCTTTTGACTATTCCTCCTATCAAAAGCCTTTATATTGACTTGAGTTGGCAATTGCAATGTCCTTGATAGATTATCTGTGGTTCTCACAAATTTATGTGTTTCCCATGTCAGCTATTGAACACATATTTAGTGAATACATCTTATGGTAAAACACCGTCTCTGTCACCAAAGGAGCTTACTTTATTGTTGTGACTCCAATTGTTACTTAGTTGTTACAAAGATGTTTAAACAAGCTAATAGTGTGATAGATAGTTGGTTCTGGATTCAGTTGGGTATTTAAAAAGTGAGACTCTATGTTCTAAATTGGAAAGGATCAAGCTCTGAATTTTCAACTAGAAAAGATGTGGCTTTTCTTAAGTCTGAAGTTGGAAGAAAAGGCTAAACAAGAGTTCTTTTTAAGATCCTATTGAAAAAATAAACGTATCTACAGAGTCCTCCTTGTTTGGGAGTGAGCAATGTTCTAAAATTGGATGCTGATTTTTCTTCTTTAATTAATAAAACTAAGTATATTTCTTTGTTTCATGTTCAGGTTTATTTTTGACTATTAGTAACGAATATCAAACTACCTGAGATCACCTCTTTCTCGGCTCAGTTTTGCTTTTTGGCAGCTACACCTGAGAAAAATGACGGGCGCTGAAATAGGGGGCCACAAATATTATGTGACAATAGAACTTTTCCAAGGACAATAAGTAGGCTTTGCTCAGCATTCAGCATTTGAAAGCAAGCTTATTATTTCATGCAGATTAAAAATGTACAAGAACCCAAAACCATAATCGGGTAGTGTCCAGAGCAGAGTATTTATAAATATGATGGGTGAAAATAATGAAGATGATTTTGAGTAACATGATCTAGCTGGTGTCTCTCTTCAAACAAAGTATTAATTAACAACAACAACAAAGAAAGAAGAAAGCAGTCTCACAGAGTGACTATTTCGCTTTCAGCAGCACACTCTCAGCTCCAATAGCTTTAAGCACTTGGGAACCTCAGTATCTGAATAATGCAGCCTTTTATTATTCGTGGTTTCCTTGACAAGGGGCAAAAATTACATTTCAGATTCTGCTCTATCCCTTGCATCTTTGTTATAAATTGTCCCCAGATTAGTGTCATTAATCATATTTTGTAGACAAAGAAATGAGATACACAGCAAGGAATGATTTTTTTTTTTTAAGGATTTTAAAAGTTTAGGAGATAAAGTAAAACTTTTCTTTAGCAGCTTCTAGTTCATGCCAATCTTTTGAGACAATGTATTGAGTAATTTACAAACAATTGGCAGAAAATAATAAAAATAGGAAAATGGCCTCATTCTCTGCTAGTTTTTCTTTATTCATATCGAGGTTGCTAAAATAGCAACTGTTTATCATCACTTTCTGCTGTTTAAGCCTATACACTTATTAGCAAAGCTTTTTTGATTTTAATGAGCAAATTGTATACAGCTGACTTGAAAACAGTGACATACGATTTGATGTCCATGAAATAATAGTTCTCTATTTGTATGTTGATATATTTATCAGATTAAATACAGATTGATATGTATATTACATAGTATTACAAATTCTATGCTGATCAAGTGTCACTAAAGCTATCGCAAGCAGAGTCATTACATAACTCTCCATAGGTTCAATGGCTAGTAAACAGTGCAGCATGTTTAAATGAGATAATTTAGCTCTAGAAATCCTATTATTAATAACCACGTCATACTGAAAATAAGAGGCTACTTTAACTTGACAAAGGAGGACTTCTAATGACCTACACCAACATCATAGTTAATGGTGAAGTATTAGAGATAAGTCTTTTAAGGTCAGGCATAGGACAAAGTGCTTGCTTTCACAACTTGTTTTCAAATAATAGCAAAATAGGATAAGAAAACTGAAGGAAATATACAGATTAGAGGGAAAAAAATCACAAAACTAATATCAAATTTAAATTATATAGCTGTCTATACATACATTAGAAAACCTCAAAAAATGTTAAATCTAATAAGAGGAAATCAGTGACTTTGGAATATAAATTCAATGTATAAGACCCAATAATATTCTCCTACCACAATAATCTAAAAATGTTGATTAGATAAGCTAAGGAATAAACCACCTAAAAGATGAGTAAGACTTGACTGTATAAAAGTATAACATTTTAATGAAGGAACTGAAAGATGACAGTGAATTTAGACATTTTCCAAATTTATGTGTTTAGCTATTCAATATTGTAATGCTAGCGGTCAAGTTGAAGCAAACATCTCAACAGCTTTCACATGGACAAGCTAATTCTCAAATCCAAGTGAAAGAAAATAGAGGCAAGATAAGTTTGATGAAAGAAAAGGCGGCCGGGAATTCACCCAAGCATTAAGCGAAAATAAACCATGATAATATGATACAATATTGATACAGGAATAATCATAAATAGATAAATGCAACCAGCATTTTAAAGTTTTAGAATAAAATATGATATCAATAGGTGAGGTATTTTAATAAGCCACAACAACCACAAATAAAAGAAGAAAGATTAAATTTCTATTTAAAGAAACACTGCAAATGTAGTTAAAGTAGCCACTCAGATGAAAACCATCAGTAGCTAATGATTTCGTTCTTTTCCATGTGGATATCCAGTAGCCCCATTTGTTGAAAAGACAATTCTTTATTCACTTAATTACATTAGCACCCTTGTCAAGGATCAACTGATGTAATATAATTTTTCAGATGTATTCCCAATTCTATTCAATTGATGTATATGTCTCGACTTATGCTAGTCTTACACCACATTCTCTTTATTATTTTAAGTGTATAGTAAGTTTTGAAATTGGGAAGTGTGAATCGTTCAACTTAGTTCTTTCCTCAAGATTTCTTTTTTTTTACTATTCTTTGTCCCTTAGGTTTCCATATGAATTTTAGGAGTAGCTCATCTACTTCCACAAATAATCTAGCTGAGACTTTGATGAAGTTGTGTTAAATTCTTTAATCAGTTTGGAGAGCATCAGCATCCTCACAGTACCATCTTCTGATACCTGAGCACAGACGTCTTTCCATTCATTTAGACCTTTAAGGTTTTCAGCAGTTTTTTCTGGCTTTCACAGCATACATTTTACACTTCTTCCTTTCATTTGTTCCTTCCTATTTTGCTTTTGATAATACTGCAAATGAAATTGCTTTCAATTTTCATTTTCAGTTTATTCATGCAAGTTGTGATGATTCATTTTACGTGTTAACCTGAAGGAACCATGCTACACCCAGAGACGTATTTGGTGAAACATTCCTCTGGATATGACGGTGTGGATGCTTCAGGTTGAGACAGACATACAGAAGTGGCCTTTGAACAACTGTCCTTTGAGGTGACTATTTCACTGTGAGTCTGAGACATTTAGAACCAATATTTTATTTCATTACTTTCCTGAAAAGGCAATAATGGAACAACATTTAGATTTCCCCTTTTAATCAAATTATAAATTACATGTGTGTGTATTTATATTCCTATGAAAGAGTAGCATTCCTGGGTTTTTTGATATGCACTGTCTATGATTCTTTGTGGAATCCCAGGAGCAGAGTGCTATAGTGCACACCTCAAAGCATTTTGTGAGTTCCTGTTTACCTGCTCCAGGAAGAAACTTGCATTTCCATTATTAGAGTTGCAATAGTCACTTCTCAAAAGGTAAGTACCCTATTTTGCTGAGTTGGGCTATTGGTAGAAGGTACATTTATCTTGTAACCAGCTTTAATTTTGCCAACTTTAGTCAGATCCTTTAATTAATGGCTGGAGAATCTGCTTTGTCTTTTAAAAAGGACAAAATCTAATTGTGGTTCAAATTAAACAGTCTAATGAACGTGACCGCAGAGCAATTGATCAAAACTAATGGGTTAAGTAGAGTTGCTTTCGTTAAGTAAACATTTGGTTTGTTTAGCATAAATGCCTTAACTCAGGTTATTGATGGATCAGAACCCCTTGAGGAAGTACAGCCAATTATTGTTGAAACGATTTTTAAAAGAGAAATTGAACTTTAACAAAAAGCATATTTCCTCACTTTTCTATTCAACAAATATAGTAGAACCTCTGTAAATTGACCACCCCCGGGGCTGTAGCAAACTGGTCAACACACAGAGGTGGTCAACCTAAGGAACCAGCCTGCCTGTACTGATAACATACACGTGGTACATGTTCAATCTCTGAAAATTAGGTCAACCTAAGGAGGTGGTCAGTGTAGGGAGGCGTCACCTATGGAGGTTTGCTGCATTTATAACATTTCTAATACATGCTGTGTGCTGGGGATAAAAAAAAATGTTTCTTCTGACACAAGAAGGCAGACAATGAAAATAAAAGCAGTGAATGTTGTCATTTCGAAGTGATTATTTTCAGTGAATTCTTTATGTTTTTCTTTCAAAACTTCTTTTCTAACTTTTAACTTATTAAAATTTTTACTTTTTGAAGTATCTCACGACTGGAAAAAAAAGTATCCAATGTACTCAATACTACCATGAAATCAACATATAATCACCTACACATTCATACGAATGGTAAAACATAACTATAGTCCAAAAAATAGGAGGGGAGGGAGGGTATTTGATGGGACCTCACCTAATATGCATAAGGCAATGGTACATTAAAACTATTAAGAGAAGAGTATAATTGACTTACCACAACAAATAAGTAAGCGAGGTGATGGATCTGTTAATCACTTTGATGTAAGCATTTCACACTGTATATCCACCCACTCAGTACACTGAACCCCATAAATGCATCAATGTACACAGTTATGATTTAATAAAGAAAACATATATATCTGCCTAGCATGAGACCTCACCCATAGTAGATTTTTAGTAAATATTTGAATATTAAAAAAAATAAAAAATAAAAATTTTACTTTTTTATATGTACTAGACTATGTTGATTATTGTTATAATTACAACTATCGACGGTAAGTAAGTGCTATTATTTAATTTATCCTAGTATTTATGGCTAGGAATCATTTGAAGGTCTGGGAAGTTTTTAAGACCGGAACTTGTATTGGTAGGATAATTTTCCATACCAACTTTCTACCTTTTCCCATCTGATTTTGGGAACATGAATTATGTTTCCATGATTTTTTGTTGCTTTTTTTTTTTTTATTAAATCATAATTGTGTACATTAATGCAATCATGGGGTAAAATGTGCTGGTTTTATGTATAATCTGAAATATTTTCATCAAACTGGTTAACATAGCCTTCATGGCACTCTCTTAGTTATTGTGTAAAGACATTTACATTCTACATTTAGTAAATTTCACATGTACACTTGTAAGATGCATTGTAGGTGTGGTCCCACCAATTACTCTCTCTCCACCCATCCTCCCTCCTCCCCTCCCCTCCCTATCCCTTTCCCCCATGTTCTTGGGCTATAATTGGTTCATGATTTTTGTTGTTGTTGTTGTTGCAGCCACCATTGTTGTTTGGCGGGCCCAGGCTGGATTTGAACCCGTCAGCTCAGGTGTCCATGGCTGGCGCCTTAGCCCTTTGAGCCACAGGCGCCAAGCTGGATAATGATTTTTTTAAATCTAAGCCCTTAGGTCAGAGTCAGGCACCACCCTAGACAGAAAAGTACACTCTTGGTGTTCAGCCTCTTTAAAATGTTAATTTGTTTGTTTTAGAGCTATTTGATGTTGAGTACTGCTTCCATTTCTCTCTAGTGCTACAAAGTGAATTTCAGGAAAAACACTATGGTTAAAGGGATAGCAAAATATCTGGAAAAACAATAGTGGCAATATATTTTTGACATATACATATGGTTTTTCACAAATATGATCTTTTCTAACATTACAGACTTCTGGGTTTAATTGTGCTTTAGATTTTCAAATAAATGTAACTTGGGAATTTTAATCTTTGTTGAAGATTGTGTTCTCTTTCTTTTCTCTCTCTCTCCTTTCATTTTGGAGACACAGTCTCACTTTGTCACCCCTGGTAGAGTGCTGTGGTGTCATCACAGCTCACAGCAACCTCAAACTCTTCGGCTCAAGCTATTCTCATGCCTCAGCCTCCCAAGTAGCTGGAACTACAGGTGCCTACCACAATGCCTGGCTATTTTTGTTTTAGAGATGGGGTCTCACTCTTGCTCAGGCTGGTCTCAAACTCCTGAGCTCAGGCAACAGACCCACTTTGGCCTCCCAGTGTGCTGGGATTATAGGCATGAGCCACAGCACCCAGCCTATGATTGTGTTTAATTGATTATCTTGTCACGAAAAAAAAAATGTGTGTGTGTGTGTGTGTGTGTGTATCTACAGTCTAACTGTTTTCCTTCATTCTATTAAGATAAAAAACACTTATGGTGCATCTTACAAGGGTACAAGTGAAAATTACTAAATGTAGAATATAAGTGTCTTCATATAGTGATTAAAAGGCCATGAAGGCTATGTTAAATAGTTCAATCAAAATATTTCAGATTGTATATGAAGTCAGCACATTGTGCCCCTGATTGCACCAATGTACACAATTATGATTTAATAAAAATTAAAAAAAAAAGATAAAAAACATTCCATGGTTCTAAGGCTGAGTGCAATAATTCTTTTTCTAATTTTAATCCTATTCCTAGGTTTTAATTTTGCAAAAAATCATGCAAAATTTATAATTAGTTCTTTCATTTGGCAACACCCATACGATCGATTAAGTCTTATAGCCAATCCAGCTTTCCAATGATTTTAAAGGCTGGGCGCAATGACTCACAACTGTAATCCTAGCTGAGAAGGGCAGGGGGAAGCTGAGATGGGCAGGTTGCTTAAGCTCAGGAGTTAGAGACCAGCCTGAGCAAGAGCAAGACCATGTTTCTAAAAATAGCCAGACGTTTTGGTGAGTGTCTGTAGTCCCAACTACTCAGAAGGCTGAGACAAGAGAATCACTTGAGCCCAGGAGTTTGAGGTTGCTGTGAGCTGTGACACCACAGCACTCTACCAAGGGTGACATAGTGAAACTTGCTCAAAACAAAAGCATTTTCCGGGCTGCCCAAATTGTTTTCCAGATTTGAGTTTGAAAAACTAATCACACAGGTCAATAGGTATTAGTGAATTTATCACAAATTATGAGATTTTTGCACACATTTGTCTCACCCAGCAAAGTCTTCACAAAAAGCATGAATTTAATGCACATAACCTCCTGCCAAGTGACATTCAGAACCTATTTCCCCAAGAAGCTTCCAATTCAACATATGCCAAAGATGTTTCTATGCATCAATGCCAATTACGTGATAACATTTATTCATATTGTTCAGCAAGCAGTTCTGTGGGAGGAGAATCTACATGTTGGCTGCACAGTTAACAATTCATGTGAAAATAGTAAATAAAATGAAATATGCAATACCTCTCTAAGTGAGGGAACTCTAATAATTTTATTATGGGAATCAATGCTTCCTAGCAAATTATGTTTCAATGGTTTTAATTTCCAAGACCTATGCTTTGGAAGGTCAGAAATATTAATAACAAGAGTGGGACACCATTGATTCACTCCAAGATACAGGAAAATTAATATCCAAGCTATGAGCTTGTCTTCACTAATGAGGAACTGTTAGGAAGAGCACTATAGATTTCTGAAACATATATACAATAAATGTGTTGTTTATATATTCTTGCATAAAGCTCAGAGAGGCAATGGAAATCAGACGGGAAAGAATTCTTTTCTGCACATGTTGTCAGTCTCTAAATTATGAGACCGAAATATAAAATCAATGAATGAGCATCGCAGGGAATAAAGTGGGTGTGGGGGGCAATCCTTTCCTTGGTCAAAGCAGCAAAATTTTGCAGAAATACCAAATTGACAAATTGAAGTTTTGGGGGAAATATGCCTGTCAAATCCATTTTAATTTTTAAAAATTTCTGAAAGTAATTTTAATTTTTCTGCCTTTATTCTATCTGCTCTTGAAGTGTAGATGGGGTTTAAGGTACATAATCTTTGGGCAATTTATGCATAAAGTGATTCGTCATTTCCCACTTAGCAGGGTGTGATTTTATTATCTGCTGGAAACCACAGGCACTTTAGTTAGCCTATGGCCTCCCTGCTCAATATTCTCACATCTATGTACTGTTTTTTTTTTTTTTTTTCTTTTTTTACATTTTTCTTTCTCTCCATAATGAAACCACAGCTCTGGTCTTTAAAATGAGATGATTAATTTTTTTCAGTCCAATTAAATATTTTTGCTTCCTTTCCTCTAATATACTTCCTTTTCTGATACATAATTGTCACATTACTGCATGTTATTCTATTATTTTATTCTCTTAAATATTTTTCATGTCTGTACCAGTAATAGACATTTTAGTTTTTAAGTATCCAGGGGGTAATTTGCCTAATTATTGTGAAAGGGGATCTTGAAACAGCTGGATTCTTAATGCATATTCATAGCATTTTTGGTAGTCTTGATGCAAGAAATACTGAGAAGTTTGAGACAGTGTGAATTTAGAATGATTTTTCATATAAGAGTAGCTGAAGATAGGTAGCTACTTTAAGAATTTAGTTCTTCTATTGCGTTGAAGATAGGTAGCTACTTTAAGAATAGTTGTTCTATTGCTTTAAAGAGAAATTAATTGCATGGACGGGACAATTACTTTACTTCCATGTCAGGATTGTGACCCTAATTAATCAAAAGTCTAAATAATAATGGTTTACGGAACGAAGGAGCTAGCTAATTTTCTCATACAACAAAAACATCCAGGGATAAGCAATCAGGGCTGATTCAACTGTTCAACAATGGCATCAACCCGTAATTGTTGCTTCTTTCTGCTCCTTGCTGTGAGGGTTTCACGATCACCACCTCATCATTAAAAATATCTACCACACCTTTTGGCCATGTTCTAGGGAAAAAGAAGATGAAAGACCAAAAAGGCCAAAGTATTTTCTCTTTAAGGGACAAAGTCTTGGCTATATACCATGGGCCGGAAGTGTATCACTCCTGAAGTCAGCCTGAGAAAGTGAGTATTTTAGCTTTTCAGACTCCTCTGTAGAAAAAGCAACAAAAAGGGGACTCACTGATGGTTTCTGACTAGCCAATTCACAGTCCCTCTCTGTTGGTGGCAGGTTTGACAAAACATAGGTTCCCTTTACATTTGAGGGGTCGCTGCACAGAAGGTGCTGCCCACATAGAGACACGTTTCCTCCAACACTTTTCACTGCATCTGGCTGTAGGTGGGGTGTGCACCACTGGAGACATACATGAAAGTCAGTTACATGTGTCTCGGTGTTTGAGGGAATAATGAATTTTTTTCATACTCATCTTCAACAGCCAGTGGGATATAAAAAATTCCTTGACTCTAGTCAATGGTGAAGCCATAAGATGAAAAAATTATGGGTTCCTAAATTTCTATGTATAGTTGAGTTGGGATTGACTAGTAATACTTACATATAGATATTGTGTAAGTAAGAAATAGCCACACAGTGTAGAAAGCCATTGACCGTCAGAGGTTCTGCTAGTTTTATCTGAATTAATCAACTGCTACACTCAGAATATGTCCCATATTACATGCTGCTATGGTGTTAATGTTTCTCTCCTCCAGAACTCATGTTAAAATTTAAATGCCAACATATGGATTATAAGGATGAAGTTTTAAGTGGTTAAGGCATGGGGGCTCCATACTCATGGGTTCCTTTAATGATTAAAAAAAGGTATTTTGAAAGTAAGTTCTCTCTCTGTGTCCTTCTGCCTTTCACCATGTGATGGCAAAGTGTCAAAGGGTCCATTTCAGGATCGGAATTGTCAAACCTGCCAGCACCTCGTCATTGGACTTCCCAGCCTCCAGAACTTCAAGTCAATACATTTCCACTCTTTTAAAGTACCCAGCATCAGATATTTTATTATAGAAGCATAACACAGGCTAAGATACTTTTTCTTAATTAATGTGCAATATAAAGAAGATTTTACAATCTTATTATCAGTAGAAATTTATCTTCCAAACTCTTTTCTCTGACAGAAAAAGGTAACATGTTGGGAAAGTGTTCTGTCCTTTTTTTTTATGTTCTGTTCTTATTTCATGTTTATCAACCCACAGTGAAACAATATCCTCCTTTTGTTGTTTTTTTTCTCCTAAGTATCAGAAACTTAAATGAAAAATTGGAGCTGCATGTTTACAAATGATTATCCCAAATACTTCTATGATATCCATAAAAATGTTGCAATTAGTATTACAAATTTTCCCCATTCCTTCACTGTTAATACAGGCTTTTAAAATGATCATACTTACTGCTTTTGCTGGAGTCATTCTATTTCTCATCTTTAGGTTCAAACATACACAAAAATATACCAAATTTTCATTTTACCTCTTACTAAAAACAAGTGTAGCTTGTAGGTGATGACAGACTCAGAGGAGAGAAATTGGTGAAAAGCATAAATATAATGTACCTCGGCAAATATTTATCTACTAATGCGTGTGTAACATGGAATAATGGTTGAGAACAGGATAAGAGTCATTGATTAAATCAAAAACTAAAAATTTAAGAAGCCAAAAAAATCATCAACCCTGGACTGAAAGACTGAAAAAGCAATCATCAAAAGAACCTATCTATGTTTAAAAGAATAATATATGAACTTCTCAGTTAGCATAAGAATGGATTTTATGTGCCTTGCTTGTTGACACTAAATAACTTAGTGTTAACTTAAGTGTCAATAACTTAGTAAATAACTTATAAATTGACAGCACAGAAAATAAAACAGAAACAAAATCAACTATAAAACATAATATACCAGGCTTGGCATGGTGGCTCATGCCCACTGTGAGGGTCCCAGGCAGGTGGATTGCCTGAGCTCACAAGTTTGAGATCAGCCTGAGACACAACAAGACACTGTCTCTAAAGAAATAGCTGGGTGTTGCGGCAGGTTCCTGTAGGCCCAGCTACTTGGAAGTTGAGGCCAGAGAATCACTTAAGCCCAAGAATTTGAGGTTGCTGTGAGCTGTGATGTCGTGGCACTCTCCTGAAGGTGACAAAGTGAGACTCTGTCTAAAAAAGAAAAAAAAAATGCCCATAACTAAAATTAAAGATTAAAATATCAAAAATTAAAAAAAAATTGTGGGACAGAAAGGAAAAGGACATAAGACCACTATGAACAATTTTATGTCAACAAATTGGATAACCCAGAAGAATGGATAAATTCCTAGAACTATAAAACTTATTAAAATTGAATCATAAGAAGTAGAAAATCTGAACAGAACTATAATATAACTAGTAAAAAGATTGAATCAGTAATCAAAAACTTCCCAAAGAACAACAACGATGACAACAAAATTCCAGAACCAGATGTCTTCACTGGTGAATTCTAACAAACATTGAAAGAATTAATAACCAATCTTTCTCAAAGTCTTCCAAAACATCAAAGAAAAGGAAATACGTTTAAACTTATCTTATGAGGCCAGACTTACATGATACCAAAGCTGGTCTAGTGGCCCAATAGCCTTAATGAACATAGATATAAAAATCTTCAACAAAATACTAGTAAATTAAACTCAACAGCACATCAAAAGAGTTATATACCAAGCCCTAATGGGATTTATCCTTGGAATAGAAAGATGGCTCCACATACAAAAAGTAATTAATGAGACCTACCATATTTATATTAACAGAATGAAGGATAAAAATCATTTTATTACCTCAGGAGATGCAAAAAAAACATTTAACAAAATTCAACATCTTTGATAATAGAAACCTTCACCAAAGTAGGAAAAGAAGGAAATAACCTAAACATAATAAAGACCATATGTGAAAAATCCACAGCTATCATAATATTCAACAGTGAAAACCTTAAAGCATTGTCTCTAACATCAGAGACCATTTAAGGTGTCCACTCTAGCCACTTCTATTCAACACAGGGCAGGGCAGGGAGTCCTAGCCAGAGTATTGGGCCAGAAAGAGAAATTGAAGACATTCAAACAGAAACTATGTCTGCTTGCAGATAACACTGTTTGTATGTAGAAAACCCTAAAGTTCCAAGAAGAAACCATTAGAACTTATATACTTACTCAGTAAAGTCACAGAATACAAAATTGATGTACAAAAATCAGTTGTGTTTCTATCCATTAGCAATAAACTATCTGATAAGGAAATTAAGAAAATAATTTCATTTTGAAAATCATCAAAAAGGATTAAATACTAAAGAATAAACTTAACCAAAAAGGTAAAAGATTTCCATTTTGAACCTTATAAAACACTGATGAAAGAAACTAAAGCAGCCACGTAGTAAAACAAGAGTATTTCACAATAGTGAAAAAATTGACCCTTCAATAAATGATGATAGAAAAACTGGATATCCCCCTGAGTGACATGGGACCTTCACCTTATATTATACATAAAATTTAGCTCAAAATAGATTAAAAACAAGCAGAAACCCTGAAACTGTAAAACTTCTAGAAGAAAGCACAGGGAAAAAGCTTCATAACTGGTCTTGGCAATGGTTTCTCAGATATGATACCAAAAATCACAGACAACAAAAGCCAATATACACAAGAGGGACTACATAAAATTAAAAAGCTTTTGCACAGCAAAGGAACCAATCAACAAAGACAATAGGCAGGCTGCATATTAAATATAAATATTTACAACTATATATCTAATAAGGGGGTAATATGTAAAATAAGTATAGAAGGAACTCTAACAACTCAATAGCAAAAAGAAAAACAAATGACCTGATTTAAAAAATATACAAAGGATTTGAATCAACATTTCTCCAGAAAAGATATACAAATTACCAACTGGCGTATGAGAAGATGCTCAACATCACTAATTATGAAAGAAATGCAAGGCAAAATCACAATAAGCCATCACCTCACCTGTTATAATGACTTATGTCAAAAAAACAAAAGACAAGTATTAGTGAGGATGGGGAGAAATTGGAACTTCTACACACTGTTGTTGGGAATGTAAAATGGTACAGTTGCTATGGAATATAGTATGGAGGTTCACACAATAATTAAAAATAGAGTTCCCATGTGATTCAGGCAATCCCACTTCTGGGTATTTATAAGAAAGAATTGAATTCAGTATCTCAGAGAGATATTAGCATACCCATGGTTCACTGCACCACTATTCATTGCTAAGGTGTGAAAACAATCTAAATGTCCATCAACCAATGAATGGATAAAAAATATGTGGTATACACAAAATAAAATATTATTCACTTGGTCTTAAAAAGGAAAGAAATCCTGCCATATGTAGCAACATAGATAAACATTGAGGACATTATGCTAATTGAAATAACCCAGTCACAGAAGGACAAATATTGCATGAAACTACTTACATAGTATATGAGTTATCTAAAATTGCCAAACTCATAGAAACAGAAAGTAGATTATTGGTTGTCAGGGAATAGGGGAGAGGAGAGAATGGGAATTGCCTTTCATGGGATAAAAATATATTCAATGTATTCAACATGAATATGTTCTAGATGTCTGCTACACCAGATTGACCCATAAGAGTTGGCAATACTGTATGTACACTTAAAACCTTTTCAAGAGGGTATATCTTATGTTAAACATTCTTATCACAAGAAATTAATCAGAAAAAAATTGTGCAAAAACTTTAAAATAGTAATTTTATGATAATAGTAAGTGGAAAATAACAAAATATTATATAAGTGGAAAGAGCAGAAATTAGGGGGAAAGTAAAGTTTATCAGAAGTCATTTATCTCTAAATTTAATATTTAGAGAAAAAAACATATCTAAAAAAAGCTTCCAGTGAAAACAAAGTTAATATTTTTTAAGCAAGCATGGTTTATATAGAAAATTAAAGAAACAACTTTAAAGTTCAAAAAGAAAAGTCACAATAATTAATATAAACAAATCAATTGAATAATCAAATCAAATAGGTTGGTTTTTCCCTGGTGAAAGAAACAGATTTGTAAGAACAAAATCCAATATAATGCTCACCTAAAGAAAGAGAAGAGTTAAATAATACAGATACATCAGGTAAAGTCAAACAAAAAATGCAAAGTAAAAACAGGAATATAAATTCTAGGCATAAAATTTAGGACAAAAAGTATTGAATAGGCTGGGTGTGGTGGCTCACACCTGTAATCCTAGCATTCTGGGAGGTCAAGGTGGGTGTATCACTTGAGTTCAGGAGTTCGAGACCAGCCTGAGCAAGAGTGAGACCCATCTCTACTAAAAATGAAAAACTGAGGCAAGAGAATCACTTGAGCCCAAGAGTTTGAGGTTGTTGTGAGCTATGATACCATCTCTATCAAAGGTGACAAAGTGAGACTCGGTTTAAAAAAAAAAAACTATTAAATAAATAAAATCCATTTCTATTTAAGAGCTAAATTCATAATAAAGGTATGTAATTATGAGGTTTTCAATACAAAATAGTAGAAAGCACAAAAAGAATATAAAATATATGAAAAAAACCCATATTTGGTATTTTATAGGATACTGTGTTGGGGCTGTTCATCCAATAGAGTAAGTAGAATAGATAAGTGTATAGAGAATGTGAATATAACAAAATTTTATGAGAGGTATATGTTCTTATTATGCATATACTTTACATGCATTTGTGTATATAAAAGTGTGTGTGTATATTTGTATATCTTCTACAATCCAATTTAAGATTATATATTCATTTCATGAAACATTACCAAAACTCTGAGCACATTTTATATAATAATTTTCTAACTTTCTTTAGTTGAAATTGCATGCAGAAAAAATAAAAGAGATTTTTTTTCTGGTTGAAGCATGATTTGAGATTCCCAAAGTATTCACTTAGCCTCCCATTTCTGATCTGAGATGGCTTCCAAATACATTCCAACACTAAATTTAAAAAGTAAAAGCTAAAATCCTAAAGATTAAAATCAGTCCTCTACAAGGCCAGGAAGATTTGTCTTTACAATTTACTTGAGCATAATGTAAAACATACTAACATACTTTAAAATAAAAAATATAATTTTTATGTTAAAGAAGAAATAAGGAACCAAAACTAAAATTTTTATCTGTTTAGAAAACAAATAAAATGAATATATGACAAATCGAAATTCATGAGGAAGAGACTCTGGCTCTTAGGTATGATATATAAACCAGTACTGAATTTTGTCTGCTCCTATAAATAACCATAGAATCACACAAAATATGTGACAATGATTTTTTGTGCATTGAACAACAGACAATGCAAGACAATAATCCTTACCATGATCTGTGTCCAGGATAAACCCAACTCTCTGGTAATGATTTCCAGATTCTGGTACAATGATCTGATGTCCGAGCACAAAATGGCTCTCCTGTTATATTGAGGAGGAAGAGATGCGAGTTAAGGGTGATTTAAGTGGCTAGACATGGCAAGACATGGAATATAGAAATGCAAATGTGGAGAACAGGGCAGAAAACTGTGTAGGGTCCCCCCAAAGATCTTGGTGAGAGCTGGGCTGCAAATGCCTAAGATCTAACTACTCAAGGCCTACCAGCGAGTCACTAATACAGAGTCGTGAGTGGAACAAGATACTAGTAGTTGAGCAGTGGTACTGATCCAATCTGAACGCAGAGATTTTGTTAATAGCTTGTACTAAAAAAAAGTCTTAACCAAATTAAATGAAAATACAACAAATCAAATCATATGAGATGCAGCTAAAGCAGCACTTAGGGGGATATTTATAGCATTAAAATGCTGGCATTAGAAAAGAACAAAGATCTCAATCATCTTAGCTTCAATTTTAAGCAATTATAAAAAAGAAGAGAAAAGTGAACCCAAAGAAAGCAGGAAGAAGAAAATAATAAAAGAATAGATACCAATGAAATTGAAAGCAGAAAAACAAAAAAGAATTTAACCAAAAGCTGATTGTTTGAAAAGATTAAGACAGTTGATAAACCTTTAGCAAGACTGACAAAGTGAGAGACAGATAAAAAATTACCAACATCTGAAATGAAAGAATAAATCACTACAGACTCATTCTATAAAGCCTCCCTAATAATAAATAAAACTCTCCCTAATCTCAAGCAATATGATTGTCAGTATAGAAAATTCCGAAGAGTCTAAAAAAACACTCCCAAAGCCAATGTATATAGCAAGATGGTGGGATACAACATCAAAACACAAAAAAACTATTGTATTTGTATAGTTTAACAATTAACAATTGGAAATCAAAATTTTTTTTAAAAACAATGGTAAGTCAAGAACTATGTAGTTTCACATTTTCCTATGATTAAATGTGCATTTACAATGTGATCCTCCAATTTTACCCCTAGTTATTTACTCATGAAAGATGAAAACATACCTCCATATAAAATCCTTTTCATAAATGGCTGAGCTTCATTCATAATTATCAAAATATAAAACAGCACAAATGAGTAAACAACTAATAATACATCTATGCAGTGGAGAACTATTCGATAATAAAACAGGAATTAATTGCTAAGTCACCATGTGGGTGAATTTCAAACACATTACGTTGAGTGAAAGAAGCTAAACTCAAGAAGCTCTCTACCATATGATTCCATTTGTAAGACAATTAGAAAGGCAAATGTATAGAATCGAAATATATTAGTGGTTTCTGGTTGTTAGGGGTGAGGGGATTGACTAGCAAACAACATGAGAGAAGTTTTTGGAGCACTGCAACTATTCTATCTTATTTATGGCATTTATTGTATATATTGGCAAAACTCATTAAACTAGATAGCTAAAAAGGGTGAATTTTGACATATGTAAGCAATGACTTAAATAAAGATATTTTAAAACATTTATCATCAAAAGCAGAACTCTCAGGAAATTAGGAATGGAAGAAAATATTTTAAATTTGGTAAAATGCTTCTACGAAAACCTATAACTAACATCAGACTTAATGGTGAAAGACTGACTACTTTATTCCTAAGTTTGGGAAAAATTCTGAGATATATCTACAGGTAAACATTTTTGCAGATTAAATACAAAAAGCAGAAACTGAAAAAAAACATAAATTTGAATAATTAATAAAGTTATCAACAAAAATCTTCTGCTCTTTGAAAGATACAAGTAAGAAAATGAACTTTAGAGCAACAGAATAAAAGATGCTATTCTTAATATGTCCTCCAAAGGTGTTGTATCAGGATAAAAACTCATATTCTATAACTCAATAGTAAAAGAGCAATCAATTTTTTTTAATGAAAAAACATCGTACAGGATAGTTTGCAAAGGAAGATATATACAAATAGTCATTGTGCTGAAGAAGAATTTTAAATGAATAGGCATTAGGAAAATGCAAATTAAATCCAAAATGAGATATCACTCCTCACTCACCAGAATAAGTAAACTGAAAGCAATCCAAATGTCCAACAATAGAAAAAACAATGAAAAAGATTTTAGCATTCATGCAATGAAATGCTATCTGGCAGTAATAATAAATAACCAATTCATACATGCAACCACACGGATGCATCTTAAAAACATCATATAGATTCAAAGAAGCAAAATAATCCACACTGTATGATTTCACTTTTATGAAGTTCTAGAAGACGCAAAGTTAATCAAAGATGATCAAAAGAAGAAAGGTAGTTGCTTAGAGGTGGGAGATTTTTAAAAGAGGCATGCAAGAACTTTCTGAGGGGATGGGACTTTTTTGGTCTTGAAAGAATAAGTGTATGAACCCCCTTGAAGAGTGGTTAACAAGTTCATACACTTACATGCTTAAATTCTGTGCATTTCATACTGCACAATTAAACTTTTATGATGATCTGGATGAAAAGTAGAGTGAGAAATATCTTTTACTCAATCAGATAGACAAAAATCTGGAAACTTAACAATGTATCCTTTAGTCAAAGCTGTGGGGAACAGATACTCTCACACATTGGTGCTGAGAATAGAAATGCAAATTGGTATAATCTCCAATGGTGGGGAATTTGTCAACATCTGGACAACATGCACACGTTTACCCATACATATGGGTATACCCACTTCTTGGATTCTATTCCAAAGACAGGCTTGCAGAAATACAGAATGACTGATGAATAAGTTCATTCATTATGTACTACATTAAATAGTAATAAAATGAAAATAGCTTGAAGCTCTACTCACAGAAGGCAGATTTATAAATGTTTGAAATTGCAATGGATTTACACAGGACATATGAAAACTTCTCTTAGCCTAACCTAAAAAATAAGGAGACATAAACTTGAATGATAGTATGGAGGGAAGGGAAATAACCAAACTTTGGTAGTGGGTGGAAATAAATTAGTGAATTCTTATACTAATTCTGCAAACACTATATTATTTATAATAGAATTTATTTCAAAAATTATTCCAAATGATATTCAAGAAAATTTATGTATTTGAATGTTTCTATTATTAAATATAAATAAATTAAAGGGGCCTAAAGGGGCAATTCAAGATCTGAGACAGAAGACAATGGCCACCATAATATGAGAACATAAATAAATGTAACAACAGAACAAGAGAAAAGCAACTATTTTGATAAATGAACATAGAGTCTACATCTTTTAAAATTTGGAGTTATATCTATAGCAAGTCTAAAAGGGCAAATACAAACAGATTGATAAAACGAATATAGAGATATTTAAAATCATAAGAAAACAATATTTATAAGGGTGGTAGAGCTTAAAAATATTGATAAATTGGTTTTTTAGGGGAAAATATAAGATGACCAAACTTTTATTCAACAAATAGAAAACTGGAATAACTTTTAAAATGTGACAAAGAATGTTCTCTAACACAATATCCCCAGTTAGTGTAATAGATGATATTTTTTGAATTAAACTTGTAGTTTTAAGGAACAGAATGTAAGGAATAAGAAGGAATTATTTATAACCCAACTAAACACGGAAAAGAAACTATACTAGTCACATTTATGAATGTGACTGCTAAAATCCTAAATAACACAAGAAGCTGAAATCCAACTACATAGTATATTAAAGAATAATCCAACATGATCAAATAGGGTTTATCCCAGAAATGCAAGTGTAACTTCTTTCTTGAGTACTCTATTTTCTCCCATTTTCCTCAAAATACCTCTGTAGAATATACTGGTGATAAAAGTTCTAGAGTTTTTAAAAATTACTCTACACACAGGTTTCTCTAGGCCATGAATTCTGTAAAAGAGATGAGGGTATGAGATTTTTGGAGCAGCTCAACCTAGAGGCAAACCTTAAAAAAGAAGAAAATGAGTAGCTCAATAGGCAACAGAACACATATAGTCATATCCATGAGAATTTGTCCAAAATGCAGATATCTCTAGTAGTAAGTACATAATCACTAAATCCATGGAAATAAAATTAATAAGAAACTTGCTATGGAATTACTTGGTTACATAACACAAAATTTTCTCCAAGTTGTCAAGAGCTCTGACGCAAGCCACTTATCTAGTCATAACCCTTTATCTTATTCCCAGAGTTGCTTTAGTTCACAAATTACAGAGCCCCTTGACCAGTGGGAAGCTCACATTGCCTCCTGAAAGACTGTGATGTACAGTATGAGACAATACTGTGAAAATTTCACCTAACCTTTTCCAAAGGGATGTAGAGCCATTGACCTCCATACTAGTAACTTGGGAAAGAAAATAAACATTTTGATTATGAGTGGGGAGAGATTAGTGGATGCTTATGCTAATTTAGCTAACACTATTTTCTTTTGATTAGTAATTCATGGCAATTGAGTGGACTACCAGAATAAGAATAAATGGATTTTCAGGGTAAAAAAATACAGATTTGATTAAGATCGTTTTTAGGAGGCCTAATATACCAAAATTCACATTAATGAATATTTTCCATAAATAGAGAGAATAGATGCCCTAAGCAACTGAAAGAATCTGCACACTGTCTCAATGACTCATGGAATAAGGGACGTTATGGTACAAAGAAATAGTGGACTTAAACTTCCCAGTCAAAACCAATATCATTCATATTTCTTCTTCTCAATTGGGTATAGTGTATTTCAGTAGGACAAACAAAGCAACAACTAGGAAAAATGTATACATTTTATAAGTAATTACTTGTAAGGATAACAGAGGAGTCAAAATAACTGGATCAACTAAAATTCTATAGAGAATCTTTCTTTGGGGGGCTAATAACTGCTAGTTGTTATGGTGAGGGATGTGGTTTGTTTTCACCAAGACTCATGTTGAATTTGATTTCCAATGAAGCAGTGTTGGGAGGCAGGAACTCCTAGGATGTGTTTGGGACAGATGTTTCATGAATAGAATAATGCCTTCTTGTGGGAATGAGTTCTTACTCTGGTGGGACTGGATTACTTACCATAAGACTGTGTTATTGCTTCCTATGTTTTATTTTTCTGCACATGCCTGCTTCTTCCTTCCGTTTTCTACCATAAATGGAAGTAGCATAAGACTCATGCCCAGTCTTGGACTTCCCAACCTCCAGAATTAAGAAATGATAAATTTCTCTTCTTTATAAATTACCGAGTTTTGTTCTGTTCCAAAAACATAAAGCAGACTCAGTCCATAGCCATTTACTTCCCTGTGGGTATATATTTGTTCTAAGGGCAGGTAGGAATCCACTTGGCCTAGGTAAAAGCACCCTACTGGGTGAAAAAGAAACCAGTAGAGCTTTTGACAAGTGTGATGGATTAGAAACTGGATGACTTCCAGACACATGGTTTGCACCATGTTAGCTAAATTCTGAGATTGTGCAATACACTGAGAAGCAGCCAAGAAATTTATAGATGGCGGAGTAAAATCTGTGTTGCATAAGAAATAAGTCTTGCTAGAGATGGGAAATTTGACATACATGTATGGAGAATTTCCCCTTAAGACATATGCCAGATTTTGAAGCTGGGTAGGGTAAGGAGCTAAAGAGCTAAATTCAAAATCTCCAAAGAAAAGACCTGATTCTTCTGTAATTTCTTAGGGCTAAGCGGAAAAAGACCCACGATCACAATCAAAATCCAAGAAGAGCTAAACATGAAGAAAAGGAATAAACCAGAATAAGACTAAATTTTACTTAACACAGCAGAAGACCGGATGAGTGGTCCTAAAGATAGGTTACTTGAAAATACTTAAAACACAAAGAGAAAAAAATACAAAAAAAATATAAAAATAATATACAAAAGAAGACAGAGATTTAAAAGCTTATGTAACTGGAACATCAGCAGAACAGATGAAGAATATCAAAGAAGCAGTATTAGAAGAGACGATTGTTTTGAAAAATTTAAAAATGATGAAAGATATTAACCCATAAATTCAAAAAGCTCAGGGAACCTCAAGAGGGATTAACAAATAAAAAATAAAACCACACAAAGTTCAAACTGCTGAAAACCAAATAGTCTAGAGGTATTTTTAAAAATAGTTTTCCATTTTATCTCCTCTTTAGAGTGTTTACCTTTGTATTTTTAAGCGGTTACTCGAGAGATTACAATATTCATCTTTATCTTATCATCAACCTTAAATTAAATTATATGATTTAACAATAATATTATAACTATGTATTTCTATTTATCTCCCACCAAATTAACATATATTTTATTTCTGTCTGTACTTAAAACACATAGTTATATTGGTTTTATATTTGCCAATTGATTTTGAAAAGTTGTGGGGGGCGGGCTTTGAGATCTTTCATATTCACCCACATATCTTTCTTCCCATTGTTCTTCTTTTCTTTCTTGATATCTGAATTTTCATTTCCATTTTAGGTGAGATCATTTCTACCTCAAGTTCTTTCAACATTTTGTGTAGTGTAGTTCTTGAAATGATGAATTCTTTAAGCTTTTTTTTTATTGTTGTTAGCTTTAAAATTTTTTATCTTCATTTGTGAAGAAAGGGTGTGTTTTCAATACACACAATTCTAAGGTAATAGCTTTTTCTTTCTTTCTTTCTTTTTTTTTTTGAGTGCTTTAAAGACAGTCTATTCTCCTCTGTTTTCTACCATTTCTCAAGAGAAATAAGCTCTCAATCCTATTCTCTTGAGATCTTGTGCTCTGATTTAACATTCTTTTCTCCAACTGTCTAAGAGGTTCTCATCTGCTATGGTTTTTAGCTGTTGGACTATAATAGGCTTAAGTGTGTTTTCATGTTTATCCTGCTAGGGATTTTTTACTTTCTTGGCTTTCCCAGTTAATGTATTTCATCAATTTTGGAAAATTCTTTGCCACTATCTCCTCTTTGTAGTTTCTGTGCCATTCTCTTTCTCTTCTCTTTCTGGAACTGAAATTACCCGTATTTAAGACCATTTGATATTGTCACAAAGGTCTCGGATATCTCCGATAGCTTTTTTGCTTCCTGTTATTTATTGCTTCTGTATGCTTCAGGTAATTTTTCTGAACTCTTCACAAACTTGATTGGGTCCAATCTCTAGTTACTCCACCCAATGAATTAATTTGTCTTATGTTTTTCAGTCCTATAGTTTTCTCTTGACTTCAAAAACAGCTTTCTTATCTTCATTAGAATAATTCAATATTTCACACATTATTCCCAAATATTCTTCAGAGATTTTTGAGTCCATTAATAGGTTAGTTAATAGTTAATAAGACGACTCTATTAATACTCTGGTGCTAATGTCCTTTTCATCTTTGGTCATCCATGGGTTTATTCTTTTTTTACTGATATTTTTTATTCACGAGTCATTTTCACTTCTTTACATGTCTCATAATTTTTATTATTTGCTAAGCATTATAGAAAAGAAGAGTGGAGACTAAAATACTTATTATCAGACTCTCATATGTGGTTTGACTTTTCTGTTGGGCATCTAAGGACATGGAGTCTTTCTTTGATCTAATAAGAAGCTGACCTGTGTCAGGGCTGAGTTGATTCACTTTGCCTCTGATTTCAAATGTCTTGAAAATGGGAAGGGAAATGATCATTCGAGAAAACCAGCTCTGAGACTGAAGTTCCTTCATGTGCCAATCTGCCACGCCAGGTCTTGGGGGCTCTTACCAATCCAACTGGCTTCTCTTTGTCTCAACATAGTGTTCTTCTGTCTACCACAGACACATTTCTCCCTCTTCTCATGTCCTGAGATTTTACAAATGTCCCAGGAATAGAAGCTATCAGTGGCCCCTGTTCACCAACTGAACGCTTGTCTCACTATAGAAAGAATTCTACTAATTCAGACTTCCGAACATCCACAGATTATTATGTCTTTAAAGAAAAATAATTTTTTAGTTTATCTAGTGTTGTTTTCCTTCTGTTAGAATGGGGATGGTGGTCTTTCGTGTTCACATAGGACTTTTTAGAAGCATAGCTCTCCAATCTTTTTGCTATTTTCAATTTCAGTGGCTTCATAATCCCACTTTCTCTGTTTCAGAGCTTCAAGACTCCTGAGCAGCATACTTCCCTCGCTGTTCTGGGTTCTGATCTAAAAGAGGCGTGTCTATAGGCAGCATTCAGGCCCTAGAGAATCAACAACTACAATACCTCTGTCCAAATTCTGGAACCTTTACTTGTGAACCATGGGCAAGGTACTTGAATCTCAGAAGCTTCAGTTTCCTTGTTTATACAAAGGAGATAATGATAGTATGTGTCACATGTGTGTTAAACATACACACACAAAACCCCACTAAGAACAATAAATGGTGCAAAGGAAACAACCCACAAACTCTGGCTATTTTTTTTATATATGTCAAAAGACAAACCAAATTGCAAAAGACATTTGTTTCGACCTCAGATGGGGATCTTCCTATGGATGGCCCTAAGTATTTATTTCGCATGATTTAGTATTATTATTATCTATGAATCCCTTTAATAATTTCCTATGCTTTTGTTGCTATTAAATATCATGAGGATTCGAATTGAAGATCCTCTCCTCTTACTCACTGACCTCCCCAGCATTATTAGCATTAAATTTATCAGAATGAGGTGGAAAAGGAAATGTGGAACTCCATCTGTCAGTAACTTGTGGTGAGGCTGGAGGTAAGATGACAGTCTATTATGCCGTTTGGAACAGGACGACAGATTACTGCCAGCTGGATGGCGACCTACACTAATATAAGCCTTATAAGATTTCAAAGTAATTTTGGTTGCAGATATTTATTTTGCGTTTACTACATAGCTAATGATCGGGATATTACATTTATTTTTTTGTAAGATGATGGCCATTCCTTCAAGCAAATGATCAATGTGAAACAAATCACTTAGCTGACTGTAAGGATATTACTTCTGTGAGGCTACCCACTACCTGAGGCCAAAGAGAAAAGAATAGGATTAGAATCTAAAAGAGATTTGATGGCTGTCATTTCCACAATAGGAATGTTGACAGGTAGAATAAATAACTTCTGGAGAGCAACTTGTTAAACTGGGTTAAAAGAAGATCTGTATGGGTGCTGGCCAGTCTGATGCTGTCTGCCAATCTGATTATGTTTTATTACTCAGCTGAACTGTATCGCATGATCCAGTTTGTGGATATCTAAAGGGGTCACGAGCCACAGCAGCTCATATTTCCTGAACATATTTTGGCAGAAATTGTAGATTGCTTTAAGAGAATGCCAACTAGCGTCACAGATAAAGACAAAGGGCTTCTTTATAGCTATTTAACATTATCAAACTACCGACCAAGGGGAGGCAGGCAGGCTCTCTGTGGGCTTCCTGGTGGCATTCAGGCACATCTGAGTCACAGAGTGTCCTCTCCATGGGGAAACCAGGCTTTACGTACACAGGGCCTATGCACCTGCCTCATGCAGGCTCTTTTAAATCCTGTTTTTCTGTGTACTGGACCTTGTGCTGTCTTGAGATTGCTGTCCTTGTTTAATTTCAGCAGTCTCCCTGGGTCTTGTTATCACTCAGTTTTTATATATTCCTAAACTTTTCCAGGTATCCTGTTCCCTCTCTGATCTATTGTTTTTAAATTCTTTGACTTTTATCTCATCCTCTTTTCCCCCTTAAACAACTTGTCTCTTCCTGGCTTCACTTTAATTACCTATCCAGTCTAGATGTCACGGGTAACCAATTTATTGACCTGGTTACCATACCATCACCACCAGTCCTATCCCACCTTTAGCTTTTAGCAGCAACTATCTCACAATGGGTCAAGCTACCCATTATTCTTTCCAATGCTTATGCTGCTGGGATCAGTAGATACCTGCAGGAAATGCACAACTTCGGGGGGTGAAAACTTCTTGCCAATCCTGCGGTCTTTATGGCAAACCCATACCATTCTACTCCAATTCTTCTCACTATATTGCCTGTATAACTCCCCACCCACTATCGAAACATGACCTCTTTCCTCTGAAAGAAATTAGAGATTGTCAGGATCCAATGCTTTCAAGTTAGAACCTGCCTCCACTGACTTATCTACATGAGAAGCAACTTAGATGTGTGATTTCAAGCTGGACCATGGAGGTAGTAGGCAAGCCTGTTCATACTATGGATGAAGTGTGTGACCTTCAGCAAAGGACTTAATCCCTCTTGGTTCCCTCACGTGCAAACTGATGAAAACAGAGGTGTTTACTTTCAAGATTGTTGTAAACATTGAAAGAAATCTTTATGTAGAAAGACTGTTGTGAACACTGAAGGAAATCTCTGTGTAAACCCCATACCATCTTCTCACCCATCAGTGATCTCACTCACATGTCACCAAATCTGTCTCTTATTACTTGTATTTTTCATTCTTTCATAAACAAATCATAACACACACTGTCGGCAACCCTCTGTGCCCTTGTAACTCTAGATTTTTCTTTTCTTTTTATAATTGTGCTTCTTGAAAAGTAGTTTACACTCATTAATTTCCCTTCCTTTACTCCCATCATACCACAAAAAAAATTACATTTGATAAAATAATCAGTAACTTCCAAATTGTTAAGTCCATAGACATTTCATGCCATTTTTTTCAGGCCACCATTTAGTGAACACATGTGCTGGGCATGGTGCCAAGGAGTTTGATGTATATTTGTGCATTTAATCCTCATAAAAATGCTTTGAGATAGGTATCATTTTTGGGGGGTGGGCAAGGGGACAGTTTCACTTTCTCACCCCTGGAAGAGTGCCATGGCATCATCATAGCTCAGAGCAACCTCGAATTCTTGTGCTCAAGAGACTCTCTTGTCTCAGCCTCCCAAGTAGCTGGGACTACTCCTGCCACAAGGCTCAGCTATATTTAGAGACGAGGTATTGCACTTGCTTAGGCTGGTCTCCAACCCTTGAGCTCAAGCAATCCACCTGCCTTGGCCTCCCCAAGTGCTAGGATTACAGACATGAGCTACCACGTCTAGCCTAGGTATCATTATCATTATAAATTGTACAAAGGAGGAAACAGAAGCCACGTGGGGTCATCCATTCCATCATCATCTCTTCACTGAGTGCTCTCTACATGATAATCACTGTTCTGCTTTCTGTAGGAACTTAGTCTGGAGAGGGAAACATTGTAAACTGGTTACAGGCAGTCCCGGGGTTACAAACGAGATAGGTTCTGTAAGTTTGTTCCTAAGTTGAATTTGATGTAGGTTGGAATAGGTACATTTACCTATTACCTCCAATAACCCGTTCATAAGTACAAGTCATACAGTCATACATCAATTGGATGTTTGTAACTCAGAACTTACTAACCCCCATTCGTAAGTTCAAGTTATATAAGTTGACTGTTTGTAACTTGAGAACTATCTGTAAAGCACAGTGCTATTACACAACTGAGATGAAAACTATAAAGGAAGACAGTTCTCTGTTTGACAACAAGGAGAACCCCAGTGAGAAAGATTTGGGCAACCTCCCCAAGCAGGAGCAGTTAAACAAATAGCTAAAGATTGGAACAGATGTTCCTTACAAAGGCAAGAGGAAGAAAAGTCCAATAAAGGAGGCACCATGATTGACTTGAATGCCATGGCTTGGACAAAAGTCTCAGGAGTTGGAGTTTGGTCCAGACTTCCCTAATGACCCTACACAGGGTGAGCCATGGATCTTCTGCATGTGTGCACCCATTTCCATGTTTTCCTGTTAGACTATGAGTTACCTGAGGACAGGTAACTAACAGCCCCTAGCACATGTCTAAAATATAAGAAATGATAATTAATAAAGAAAAGTTGTGCAGAATGCAACTACAAGGGGGACTCTACCTTACAAATGCAAATATTGTAATCTAGTGTTTGTGCCCTCACATTAACCTGAAATAAAAATATGTATATACTACATTAAAAGGAAACGTTTATTGAACTAACTAGTGGCAATTATTCCTACTGGCCATTGCTCACCTACTTCTGGAGATACTGAGAATGTAGTCATTTGAAGCAGGGCTTCACATTCTGTGTGGTCCCTACCTGTTCCTTGGCTTTTTTCAACCTGGTTGGCCTAATAAATTATGTGTAATTGCTGGTGATCCAGGTGGTTAATGAGGCTTAGAGACTGCATGAAGTCCATGCACTATTTCAGCATTTTCCCATCAGTATTTACCATCAGGTTTCATATCAAACTATCACCAATTAGCATAAAAGTTTGGCTCATGAAAAAAATTGAGAAACAGTAGATTTTTCTTAGGAGATTTATGAATATGCATGTTATAAGCTGCTCTTCTTTCCATGCGGCCTCCTAGAGAGAATACTAAACTACAAGGTCAAAGCCTTGCGTTTTATTCTTGGCTTTGCCACTCACTCCCTCGGTGACCTTGGACAAGTTGCTTAGCCACTCCACAGGCAAATGTTTCTTTGTTGATAAAGATGTGAGTAATGATAGCTAAAACCCCTTTCCATATAGGGAAGTTGTAAAGATTAATGAGATACTGTTTATAAAGCACTCTGAACTCTCTGAAAAAGAGGAGCTATATAAATACAGAGTGTTGCTGTTGTTATTCAACAGCATCTTTACTGCAAATACTCAATACATTTCTCAAAATCTGGAAAGGGTGGTAAAGTCAGAATGTATGGATTATTTTAGGTGACACCTACCTCTTTCCACAACTGATAAATTGTACACTGAGTTTGTTTCTATCCTATCTCCTATATGTATAACCTTTCTTCAGAATGAAGACACAAAGACATAATTTTTTGAAAATTCACATGGTTTTAGAGAAAATCATCTTTACTGGTTGTTTGTGGCCCTGGGACAAAGAACAACAATTTAAGAGTGAAAGCATATGGAGTGTAACAATTAAGTTCACAAACTCATCCTTGAAAAAGTGCTACATACCTCACTGCTGAATATCGCTATGGTCACTTCAAAGTACTCCCCTTGGGAAGCCATGCACCAATATCAGCACCTAGGCCAGCTTTCAAAGCAATTTTGAAACTCTTTTTCTGGAATGACCATCAGGGCCATTACAGAACAGCACATGAAAACATGCAACAATAATGAACGCCACTCAGCAAGACACTACCACACATCGACACAAACACAGCTATGAGACACTGATATACCAAGGTTATGAAATCTTACTGAGTTGTTTGTACAGTGCTGCCAATGTAAGTACATGGTGGTAATTTTGTGAACTTAATTGTCAGACCTTGTACCATGATAGCTCTGGTGGTCATTCCAGAAAAGCAGTTCCAAAATTGCTTTGAAGAGTAGACTAGGTGCTGGCATTGGTGCACAGCTTCAAAGGTGGCCATAGTGATATTCAGCAATAAAGTAGTAATGCTTTTTCTAGGATGAGTTTGTGAAATTGATTGTCCGACCTAAGATCTTCATTATCATGATGAGCTACTTAAGAGATAAGATAATGGTAATATATGGGCAATACCTAGTTATTGATGACAATTTCAAGCTGGCCCTGCCTCCGTATCTTCCAAACCACTAATCAAGCCATAAATGAAACCAAATTTCCTACTTTCATTTTATTTCTTCTCCCTGAGCTTGAAAATCCTTCTGTAGAAGAGGTTGGAACAAGAAAACAAAAAAGCCCAGGATCACACTCACTCTTGCTGATTAGACCCTGAATAACTAAGAGTTGACTCCACTGTGGTCATACATACTAAAAAAGTGAGACTCACTGCCATTCCTTTCATTTGTATCCATTATACGCCAAATACTGTGCTTTTCAGTACCAGCTATTCTCTTAGATGTGATACCTTAATATTCAGAATGTGTGGAAAATTGATGTTCCTCTGAGAATCTCAATCTTGCATTAGCAGACTCTTTTGCATTTAATTTTCTCTCTTGTTTATATTAAAGACAGAAGAGGTTTCTTTTGACATGAGGAATTTTAAAATGCATGTAAGGTGAAGTCCTTTAGAGTATCCTATTTTCCTTCTGCTTATTAGGACCAATGGGAACAGGTTTTTTCCCCCTCAGATTTTAAAGTTCCAAATGATCCACACTCGTTAGAAGTGCATTGACCTTATGGTGTATTTGTTTCTAGAAAAGAACAGGAACAAGTAATCTTCTAAATGCATGAGGTTACAGTTACAGGTTTTTGTTAACTACTCACTGTCCTAAGATTTGTGAAAATTTAGGGAAGAATGTGTTCAGTTTTTCACATACTCAGAATTCCACCAGAATTTTTTTTGAACCTAAAAAGAAGCCCATGTAATAATTTGTTTGTTTTTAATCAACATGATAGAATGTCTTTTTTAAGTTACCACAGGAGGTTTATGTTTTTAGGGTTCCTTATGATACAAAGCAAGATACTTCAAATTTAAATTTTAGAAAATATTGGGCATGGCTTTTGCATCACCCTCATTTTAGACTGCGTTTTCTTCCTGGAAAGAAGAAGACTGGGTTTGGTGTACATTTTAAGAACAATGAAAATGTACCAGTCACACTTGTATTTCAGATCTGTGACAGACAATACAGACGGTAACTTTTCTGAGTACTTGACATCAGAGGAAGAGTTACAACTAGGACTCAAAGCTTATAGTTTATCACACTCCATTTAATCTTTCCAATATCTTCTAACCTACCCTTTCTACTAGAATCAAATATTCCAAAGTTTAAAGAAAGAAGGAGAGGAAGGAGCTGAGGAGAAGAGAGGGGGAGAAAGTAGAAGATAGATTAGATGTTTTCTTTCTCCCAGTTTTAGTATCAGCATTGGAAAAGAGACCATTTGCAGTAGACTGAAAAGAATTCTCCAGTGATGCCTATGTTCAAACCCAGAATTAATTAATATTAATATTACCTTATATGGTAAAAATAAGAAAACAACTTGGTAGATGTGATTAAATTAAGGATCTTGGGGAAAGGCACATTACCCTGGATTATTCAGATGGGCCCAATGTAACCATGAGGGTGCAAGAGGATTAGCAAAAAGGAGAAAGAAGATGTAGGAACAGAAATAGAGGTTGAAGAGTAGAAAATATACTACATTTCTGGCTTTTTAAGATGAAAACTAAATAATGCAGGTGGCATCTTGAAGGTGGAAAGGAAAGAAAACAGATTCTTCCCTGGAGGTTCCAGAGACCACTCCGGCCTGCTGACATCTTGATTGTAGCTTAGTAAAATTGATTTTGGACTTTTGACCTCCAGAACTGAAAAATAATAAATTTGTGTTGTTTTAAGCCACTGAGTTTGAGGCAATTTGTTACAACAGCAACAAGAAACTAGAGGTGATCTAACTTGTGTCATTCCTACGTCAAAGAGGTCAGTGAACAAAGCATTCCTAGTAAACTATGGATGTGGGGGGGCAGTAGTCTGTCCTATGACCTTGGGTATCCTCGTATCATTTAGATGTTTGTCCCCTCCAATTCTCACACTGATATTTGAACCACAATGTTGTCAGTGAGGGGTTTTGAGGTCATGGGGGTAGATTCCTCAGGAATGGCTTGGTGCGCTCCCCAAGGTAATGAGTCCTCAATCAATTAGTTCATGCAAGAGCTGGTGGTTTACAAGCATCCGACAACCCCCCTCTATCTTGCTGCTTCTCTTGCCACGTGACACACCTGCTCCCTCTTTATGTTTCACCACAATTAGGATCTTCCTGAAGCCCTCACCAGAAGCAGATTGCTGGTGCCATGCATCTCACACAGCCAAAGAACTTTCTTTTCTGCATAACCAACCTCAGCATTCTTTATAGCAACAGAAAATGGACTAACACAATCTGTTTGGTGTAGAGACAAATGGAGTGCCCTGCCCAAGACCATACTATCCAATGGCTAGAATTTTGAACCTTGACTGGCTTGCCTTGGAGAAGGACTAGGACCCTATTATGCTTGGAAACTAAAAGGCTCTCAGTAAACATCAGACTTACCTTCCTTAACTATCCCACACTCAGATTTATATAAACCAAAAAAACTCCATGATAGGGCTATGTCGCATCTCATCTTGGGATATTAAATATGATTGGTATTCTAGAAAATAGCTTAGTAGGAAACAAGAATATTTAACAGGAAGGCATAATGAAGTATGAGGAAACTGTGTGGGAGAACACATATTACGGGTTGAGAGAAGCAGATGCTTAAGGAAAATACCTCTAATGAAGACAAAAAATATATATGTAAGAAAAAAAAGCACAATTACAAATTTCTAAAATACTTACTAAAAGATTCACTGGCACCAGTTTATCATAGTTCCCAAAGTATTTGGGTGTGGATCACTGTAATATTTCATCATTACATCAAAGTCTAGCTAAAAATTATATCACCAAATTGCCAAATTTAATTTTACATTTGTCCCTTAAAGCCTTGCAAAGGTATTATTTTATTAATGCCATTTGTAACCAGAAGGAACTCAACATGGTTCAGAACAAAGAGCACAAGATTTAAAGGCAGGCACATATTAACATTCAACAACATTGCTGAGCTTTATTCCTGTGTCTTTGGGCAAGTTACATGACTTTCCTGGGCCACAGTTTTCTCATCTATAAAATGAGTATATCAAAGTATCTACTTCATAGGATGTTAAGAGGATTATAATAAGTAATGATGGTATAGTTTAGATATTTGTCCTCTTCAAATCTCATGTTGAAATCTGATCCTCAGTGTTAGAGGTGGGGCCTAAAGGGATGTTTTGGGGTCATACAGTGGATCCCTTATGAATGGCTTGATGCTGTCTTCTTGGTAATAGGTGAATTTTTACTCTACTAGTTCTCATGAACTAGTTACTAAGAACAGTCTGGCAACTCCCTGCTCCTCTGTTCCTTTCTTTCCACCAGGTGATACAGGCTCCCCTTTCATCTTCCAGCATGAATGCAAGCAGGTGAGACTCTCATCAGAAGTGGAAGCCAATGCTCCTTGTACAGTCTACAGAGCCCTAAGCCAAATAAACATCTTTTCCTTAAAATTACCCAACCTCAAGTATACCTTTACTCAACCCAAATGAACCAAGACATATCTACAACACCTAGAGTCCACTAAATGTTCCTTTTCAAAAGATTTCAGAAGTTGATGGAAGAATTAATTAGATCACAATAAGATAATCCACGTGGACAGGAGTAGGTTTGTGAAATTAGGCTCATTCATTGAGTCAAGACAGGAGGAGGTGAGGGAGAAATGACCCAACTTCAAATGCCCAAAGGCTATGTGATCTGAAAAGCTAAGTGCTGTTCCAAGGCTTCTCATCATGATGCCCAGGTTCAGTCCAGCTTGACACCATGGAATTCAAGCTGAAATAATGAGCTTGGGCATTTACACTGGTTGAAGAAGAACAATATAGGATTTCTACTGATCAGGACCGGGCACCTGTTAGGACATGAGATAAGAGCCAGGTCTCTTCCCATAAAGAAAATTGAAAAATACAGACAGATCAAGGCCAACTCAAGTTATAATAAAGGACATGCCAAAAGCAGTGAGGTTTGAAGAGCTTAGGAACCAGGTGGAAGTTCCTTTATAACAGAGTCAGAAAAACAGCAAGTGAATCTAAACTCAGGTAAAAATCCTCCTAAGTCTAGCCAGGATTAGTCTAAGGAACAAGGACAAGGGCCTAGTTTACAGGTATTCTGTTGCCACGCAGGAAGGAACTGCAACATGGTAGACTGAGAATTCCCTAAGGTGAGGTGGCTCAGCGCCTGTGGCACAGTGGTTACGCACCAACTACATTCACTGAGGCTGGTAGGTTCGAGCCTGGCTGAGGCCTGCTAAACAACAATGACAATTGCAACAAGAAAATAGCTGGGCATTGTGGTGGGCACCTGTAGTCCCAGCTACTTGGGAAGCCGAGGCAAGAGAATCGCTTAAGCCCAAGAGTCTGAGTTTGCTGTGAGCTATGATGCCACAGCACTGTACCGAGGGCAACAGAGTGAGACTGTGTCTCAAAAAAAAAAAAAAAAGAATTCCCTAAGAGGGGACTGTCCGGACCATCCCAGGTCAGAGTCAGAGGTAGAAAAAGAGCAGAGAAATCATCCATAAAGAGTTTTTGTAACAAAGTCTGCTCAGACCCAGAGAGAGGACATTGGATCAGCCTGTGGGTAGACAAATAGGTGTCACCTAATTCAAATTCTCAGGAGGTCTTTATTTAGTATTTTAGGGCTTGTGTTTACAGAATGAAGATTTAATAGTCGCGTGACTCAGTCATGAAGGTGGTCTTTTGATTAGGAAAAATTAGGTCTTTTGATTAGCGTGGAGGCACTAAACCCTAGGACACTTTTCAAGGGCAGAACTAAGTAGGTAACAAAGTTGTCTTGGGGGATGGGAGAAGAAAGGTTCCAGATACAGCCTTCAAGCTAGATTGTCTCAGTTCAAGGGTAATTTTTAATTTCCTCCTATCTCTGCTGATAACCTGTCTCTGGTCAACTGCTGACTTTTACTCACATTTCCCTAAACTAGTTTTCTGTCTATCTGGTGAACATTCTGATCCCCCTGGCCACCATAGGTGCTGAGCAGCCAGTGGAGTGGGGGCAGCTGTGGCTGATGCCTGAGGCCCTTCCCTTTGGAATATCCGCCTGCACTATAGCCTTTCCACCCACAAAGAAAAATTGTACTAGACAGATTAAACAAGACAGGAAGACTTTACTCAAGACTATTGCAATAGGGGAGAGAGACTGAACTGAGGTCTGCTAAAAGAAAAGAGGGGAGAGTATTTTTAAGCATCGGAATGAGGGGAAGCGTACTGGAAGGGGAGGTGGTCAGCATGATCAGAACTTCCCTGTTTGCTAATTGATGCTGACTGAAGGTAGGCTTCTCTCGCAGAGCCTGGGAGACAGGAGCATCACCTTTCTTAATGATTAGGTTTCCGAGGGATGTCTCCCAGGTCCTCAAAAAAGATGTCCTGGGTTTTAAAACCAGCAAGAGGCTAGAAGAAAACATACATCCCCAAGGAACAGGGAAAGAATTTATGGTAGTAATTTTTCTGAAGTGCTCGAAGAAAAGTGAGGTCAGGTGTCTATAGTCAGAAAGAAACCTGTCTAACATTTAATCAAGCTGAGGGGAAAATTGAGGCCTTCTTGGTCAGTGGAGAATACATAACTTAAGTATGGTTCCAATAAGACTCAAGTAATCCCTAATTCCAAAGTGATAGGTTAAAAACCAGAGTCCTCTTTTCAGTGTATGGTGGTGGCAAAACAAAGGCTAAATACACAAGATGTAGTTCCCTTTTGTTTTCTTCAAAGGGCTAATCTGCTATCTTTCTAAGGTTTAAAAAAAAACTTTATAATTCACAAGTTGCGTCTTTCTAAAATACTATTAATAGCATTTCCTAGGCTTTATTCCTCCTCCTGTGAAACTTCTAGAACTCCTTTTATTCCCTTCAAGGTTAAGATTAGGGTTACTACTTCCCTCCACCAGCTATTTCTAGGAGCCCCTGAAGTTATGTTATGAGTACTCACAAATAAATTCTTTCAGCTAGCAAAAGGCACCTCCCACTCTCCTTCCCTCATGCTCCGAGCTCTTTGGTGTTCTTGGAGCTGATCCCTGGTTCGTGCTCTTGAAAGTTCCTGTCAAGGAAAGTCTGAGCCAATATCATCCTCTGTTCCAGGGTCTAGAACTACCTTGCTTGGCTGGTACTGCCTCTGGCTGCTGCTCAGGCTATGGGTGATGGGTATAGCTGAGAAAGATGCAACTCCCAGCTCTGATGCATCTGGAATCAGTGGTAGGAATAATATGCCGGGTTCCAAGGTGGTCAAATACCCAGTGCCCAAGGGAGGGAGCAAGCCTTACTTTTGTTGCAACCCAAAATACTTTCAGCATCCAATGACTTCAGGGAGATGTGAGAAAATAGCTGATTCAGTTTACTCTACTAGTTTCCCCCCCCTTTCTAGGTCTCCAGGTCTCCCAGGCTTGGGAAAACATAAGTGATCAATGCCCTGCATTATAATTTACCCTACTCTCCAATGGTTGAGGCAATTTACTGAGCCGAACGTATTATGTGAGTCTTTCCCCTCCCTTAAGATGGGATCTTTCCTGGCTCAGTGCCCATAGCTTGGTGGTTAAGGCGTCAGCCACATGCACCAAGGTGTGCGGGTTCAAGCCTGGCCCAGGCCTGCTAAAACAACAATGACAACTACAACAAAAAAATAGCTGGACATTGTGGCAGGTGCCTGGAGTCCCAGCTCCTTGGGAGACTAAGGCAAGAGAATTGCTTAAGCCCAAGAATTTGAGGTTCCTGTGAGCTGTGGCACCATAGCACTCTACTGAGGGCGACATAATGAGACTTTGTCTCAAAAAAAAAAAAAAAAAAGATGGATCTTTCCCAAGAGGGGACCCAGTCCTTCACACAAACAACACGAGCATTAATACAAAATTTGTCTTTTGCATATCTATTGTAAATAGCTCACAGTAACCTCATTTCTCACAAATCTTCCTTGTTTACCCAAACGTGTCTAACTGCTAGCAGTATTCTCAACACAAGCCTGCAACAAGACATGTACCAAGACAAGTTCAGGCCTCGGTAAATGGTTCTAACTGGGATGGAAGAACAGCAAGAGGGTTCACTGCTGCCATGATTGCTGACCATCTGGTTAATTTTAATGCCGAAAATTCAGTGTTGAATTTCAACTTCACATTCTTCTATTCAGTTAAGTTTGTAATTTTAGTTCACTTCTTTGTCACAGTACTCAATAAACTTATTATCATTTTTTAATTTTGAGAGGGAAAAAATGTATTCTGTGAACGTTTTATTTTTCTAAAAGTTTTTTTTCTTTTTTGGTACAAAAATTTTACCCATCACAAATTTAGAACATGTCCTTTGTCCAACTTTTATACATATATCTTCTTGGAAGATTAGTTCTTCTAATCAATTTGGGTCCAAGGAGAGAAACTGCAATGATACTTCTCCACCAGGATGTTACTTTAAAAAGGCAGCAGAGCATTGATTGGCTAATGTGGACAGTAGCCTCAGCTAAAAATTGAATAACCTTAAAGGGAATACTAATTGAAGACACTTGTGCATTTCAGAGACTAGTATTAGAAATGCATGGACAGTGAATGTTCCAATTCAATTCACTAGGGTCACTATTCCTTAAACTGGATTCTTCTGCTTTTTAAAGTACACATCCTGGCGTGGCGACCATAGCTCAGTGAGTAGGGGGGCGGCCACATATGCCAAGACTGGTGGGTTTGAGCCCGGCCCGGGTCTGCTAAACAACAAAGACAACTGCAACCAAAAAATGGCCGGGCATTGTGGCGGGCGCCTGTAGTCCCAGCTACTCGGGAGGCTGAGGCAAGAGAATCATTTAAGCCCAAGAGTTTGAGGTTTCTGTGAGCTGTGATGCCATGGCACTCTCTTGAGAGTGACAAAGTGAGACTCTGTCTCAAAAAAAAAAAAAAAGAATCACATATTGGGATTTTTCTCTATGGAGAAGATATAAACTAAAAGCAATGCACTTTTATAATTATTAAGAATATTTGCTTGTTGTCAAGAATAAGACAATTATGTGAGGGAAAGTGAATGAATTTTCTATAGGATTTAAAAAGATTCTTGAGGCTTGGTGCCTGTAGCTCAGCAGCTAGGGCACCAGCCACACACACGGGGAGCTGGCAGGTTCGAATCCAGCCGGGGCCTGCTGAACAACAATGACAACTACAACCAAAAAAAAAAAAAAAAAATAGCCAGGCATTGTGGCAGGTGTCTGTAGTCCCAGCTACTTGGGAGGCTGAGGCAAGAGAATCTCTTAAGCCCAGGAGTTAGAGGTTGCTATGAGCTGTTATGCCACGGCCCTCTGCCAAGGGCAATGTAGTGAGACTCTGTCTCAAGAAAAAAAAAAGAATCTAGACAAAAATTGCTTAATGACATATTTGTTGATGCATTAACTCCAATTCCTAGAACAGTGTCCAGAACATGGTAGACTCTCAATACACAATAAACACATGCTTGGGTAAGTGAATGAACTTCAGAATTCATAAGGAGATTGAGCAATTTTAATTTAATAAGATTCATAGTTTGACGGCATTTCTGGGTTCTATTTTATTTCTCTACTTTTCCAATCTGGAGTTGGTTAGATAATGTATTAGTCAGAGTTCCTCAAAGAAACAGAATCAATAGGATAGGAAGATAGATAGACAGACATAGGTAGAGACAGAGACAGAGATATTCAAAAAGGATTTATTAGGGGAGTTGGATTGTGAGATTATGAAGGCTAAGAAGCTCTGTGATAGGCTGTTCACAAATGGGAGAGTCAGAAAGCCAGTATCACCATGTTTGAGTTCAAGTACAAAGGACTTAGAATCTGGGAAACTGATGGTTTAACTCATAGTCCAAGGCCAAAGTCCTAAGAACCTGGGGAGAATGCTGGTGCACGTGTCTGCACCCAAAGGCTGGAGAATTGGGAATTCTGGATGTTCAAGTACAAGAGAAAGGTGTCCCATCTCCAGAAAAAAAGAGACCAAACTAGCCTTTTGCCTGCATTCTGTCCTCTGAACCTTCAGCAGATTGGATGGTCCCTGCCCACCTTGGCTGAGGGCAGGTCCTCCTTACTCAGTTCACTGCTTCAAATGTCAGTCTCTCCCAGAAACACTGTCACAGACACACCCAGAACAATGCTTTACCAGCTATCTGGGCATCCCTTAATCTGGTCAAGTTGACACTCAAAATTAACTATCATGGACAGTTAATCATCTAGGACCTTATCCAACTTTAGAACCTTTTAAACCCTTGTGATTTGTCTGTTTTCTTATCTATAAAGTGCGGGGTTAGGACAAGAATTCTCTGAGATTCCTCTAAGTTCAGAAAGGCTTTAATTCTCAGCTGTTAGGCATATAGGTGCTAATGACCAAAACTCAGCAGATCAGATCTGTGCTATTTAAAATCTCCCCTTGAAACAAAAAAACAGAAAGAAGGAAAGGGGAGGGGAGCGGAGAAGTGGGGGAGAGGGAGGAGAGGAGAGGAGAAGAGAGAGGAGAGGAAAGGAAAGGACAAAAAGAAAGGAAAAGAAAAAGGAAGGAAAGCAGGCTGTATATTACTCCAGGCCCACTGGGGCAGGCACTGAGGTACCTCTTTGATGAAGAATGATTAGAAATACAAAACCAGGTGAGTTATAGTGGCACAGAAATGCTAGTTGTGTAACCCTTTACTTGGGCATCACAAAATATTTTACAAGGAGAAAATATTGACCCCGTCTGGCAGATAATGGAAACTAGTATATTCAGCGCGAATGACTTGCTTGAAAGCACTGAAATGCCCCCGAAATAAGGGCTAAGATTCCAACATCCTGTTTCTTTGGATATTCCAACATCCTGTAGCCTTGGATATCGATCATCAGTTGGCATCTGATGATCCAGCCCGATGGAATCTGAAAATAGTTTCACCCAATATTTAACATATGATGAACAAGGATCTCATCGGTTTCCCATCCCCAAACACAGTCAGCCACAGGGCAGGCCAAGGAACCAGGGTGGAGGTGCCCTTCAGGGTGACTTCCCTTTGGAACATTCAGAAGGCATTTTTAAAATCAAAGAAGAAAACATCTTGAAAAAATTGGCTGCTGGTGGTACTGTCTCCTCCAAGTTGACATCATCCATCAAACAACAGTGCAGGGAAACTGTCAAATTCTGGCAGCGTGAGGAACAAGAGAAATAGTCAAGACAGTTAAAAAATGGAGAGCTGCCCCACAACACAGCTGGAGCCCGACTTGGTTATGATTTGAGGGGGGAGAACATTTAACAGAGAAAAGGGAGGAAAAGAGACAATGTGCGTGCAAAAACATCAATTAAAATGTGCCCGATTCATAATTTTCTCTGTTTCTCAGCAGAAGAACTTTCTGGCCTGCTTTGTGCAGTGCGCACGGCTTACCTCCGAATTCATCTTTCAGCTGTTATTCATGCTTCAGTTTGGAGTTTCTGAATGTATTCTTCCTCACAGTAACTGCTGACAGGTCCAGCCCTGTAACCATCTGGCTCCTGAAGTAATGAGACCACATGAAATGGAGCTTGAAGAAATTAACATTCTCTCCTTAATCTATTAATAACTGAAAAGTGTTGATTTGGGTGACAGCTAGATACTTTATTATGAGGCATATTGGTTAATTAAGAGCATCATAATGAAGGTTATAGGAACGCAGATCCCTCCAGAAATACACATATTTTTAATAAGCATAATTTGATTCTTCTCACAGCCTCAAAAAAAAAAAAAAAAAAAATAGCCGGTGGAAACATTATGCACAAAGAAAGTCTCAACAAAGAATAAGCAGAGATTTTGTAGTATGGAGCACAGCTCCTGTTGCTGTATTACGTTAAGCGTGCCTGTGTGTAGCACGTATAGCTATGGCATGTCCATGGATTTGCAGATAATTCCAGGTCTTCTGATTCCATTGCTCCCCTGTCCTATGATCTTCTGCCCGGCTATGTACTCTCAGACAGTGTCGGTGGGTTTGTGGGGTTTGTGGGGTTGGGGAAGAGAAGCATCACCCCTTCTACCAAAATTGAAGATGCACAGACTTTGATATTTAGACCACAGATAACGATATTGCCTTCGTCTTCCCTGATGTTAGCAAACATTTTCCTCTTGCCTGTGGAAATTTTACAAAAACCCTCTCTTGCTCACTGGCCTGTCATTAATAAAAGATTGGGTGAGGCATCTTTTCTCTCGCCTTTCCCTCACCTGCAGCTCAGAAAGTTCTGGGTGCCCCACGCTGCAGTGTTGATGTGCATTTTTGATGCCCGTTTCCAGCCAGGGTTTGTCGAAGGATTTGCTTCCAGACCTTATTAAGAAATTTTATTTTTCCCGTGCTTACAGTCTTCGTTCAATTTTAGTTAACATATGCACATGCTTTTGAGGCAAATTCAGGATCTTTTTTTTTTTCCTGACCTGGTGTCTCATTATAAAAAAATACCCATCGATAAACTCCCAAGGTTTTCTCTACCAAGAATGTGAAATGATTAGTGTGTGGGTTTTGATTGCACAAGTTTGTGGCCCTGTTTCCTCTCATGCCCCCTTTCTTTCTGCCATCCTCTCCCCACTAGCTAGCCAAGAAGTCCCCACAGAAGAGTCGATTTGTCCCTTCAGCTCTTTTTCTCATAAGATGCACCATGGAAGATTGAGTAGACGGGTAAAAAGCTACATAACTTAGATGAAAATTGACTAATGATGATCAGGGTCGTGTTTTTCTACTTTTGGCCTCAATTACCCAGTTTGCTTATCAAAGGTGAAAAATTCCTTAATGAGGACCAGATCTTTAGAACAAATATTGCCTTTCTAAGCAAAGGGAATGTATTTTCTCATGGTTTTCCCCATTCTGTCATGCTTGGTTCCCATTTAAATTTTTCCTTTTTTTACTTTCTTCTTTCTTTTCCATTTATTCCATCTTTTGTATCATCCACTCCAGATGTGGCAGCACCTCCATGACATTGCACTTTGGACATTCTACTGGGGGAATATAGGGGACTTTGTCATTCTGTAAGAAGCATTGCCATGAGTCTCCAGTGAGTACTTATTCCTGTTTTCTTCGAGAAATAATTCTATTTTACAAAATATAGTTAAATGACATTTTTAGGCAGAATATGAGTGTCAGCTTTACTTAGGGTATATGGCACTTTGGCTGGCCTTCTAGAATTCCCAGCCAGAGTTCTGCATATTGAGATGGCCAGCTTGAGGAACTGGAAACAGGTTCAAGGCCACTGATAGCTGTGTCAGGGTCTATCTGCTGTGCCCACAGTGATGCCTGATTCCAAAGCCAGGGTACAGAACACTCAACCTTGTAGTCTGAGCTCAGAGCCAGAAAACTCATATGGTGGAATCAAGAACTGTGGTGACTGGCTCAAGGTCATTCTTAGTACATATGGCACTAATCATTGGAATAATAGTGCTGAGTTCTTTTTTTAAAAAAGATTGGGGATAAGAAAAAAGAGTAAAAAAAAAAAAAAACTCTTGGAGAAAGCTCTCTCTTAATCAATGACAGAGAGTAGACTTCAGAAGATGACCAAAAGGACTAGGCGTGGTGGCTCACACTTGTAATCCCAGCACCCTAGAAGGCTGATGTGGGTGTATTGCTTGACGTCAGGAGTTCTGAGACTAGCCTGAGCAAAACCGAGACCCCGTCTCTGCTAAAAGTAGAAAAACTAGATGGCCAACATGATAGGCTCCTGGGGTCTCATACTCAGGAGGTTGAGGCAAGAGGATCACTTGAGTCCAGGAGTTTGAGGTTGCTCGAGCTAAGATGGCATAGCATCCTAGCCTGGGGCAACAGAGTGAGACTCTATCTCAAAAACAAAAAAGAAAAGAAAGGAAAAGGAAAAGAAAGGAAAGGGGAAAGGAAAATGGAAAGGAAAAAGGAAAGGAAAAATGAAAAGAAAAAGGAAAAAAGGAAAGGAAATGACCAAAAAGCATGCTTATCTTTATTTTAGTGATACTGGGCTGGCTTGATCTATACTGTTTCAAATGGATTCATCCCTCTCACACAAATCCACCTCTTAGACGGTACAAAAGCCCAGCTCCCTATCTTTAAGACACTCCCAGGCTTTTCCACCCTTTTCCCCAACACCACCAGAAAAGACTTACTCTAGACCTTTCTGGCTCTCCCATCTCTTGTCTTTCACTTCTGGTCTCAGCTCTTGCCTTCCTTCTTTGGTTCCTTGCCCTAACAATCCATTTGGACACCTTTCTTTAGATGGAATCCTGAGTATTGGCTCTGATAATATTTTATTCTTTTTTTCTAGCACCATATGTACTACAGGTAAGGGTAAGAATTTTTTTTGCAATTAGGTTCATCATCGAAAAATGGATCCTCATCAGGATAGCAGAATCCAATAGCATTCCCGATGCATAGGCTATAATTCCAGACTTAACATATTACTTTATGGTTTGTTTAGATCTTCAAGAATGAAAGAACTCTGATGTAGAGAACGTAAGAGTATGATACAATGTCAGATGGCTCAGGACACACAGTAAAGCCCCAATGTGTTCCTGCAAAATTTTCCTTGTTGCTAAAGGTGACACAAAAATCTTGGGTCATCCCATTTTGCTACATTTATGAATGGCATAAATGAAAGTCTGCTAATGGTAGAGTAGAAATTTAGAATCCTATAGGATGCAAAAATAGAATGATCATTATTTTAAACCTACGAATTTTGCCAAATTCAAGATAAGAAATTTAAAACCTAAGTATTTGATATCCAATTTATGAGTATAGAGCTACGGGAATTTATCATGACTGGTGACAAATGACTATCTGAAAATTAGAAGAACACTTCTTAAACATGTTGAATATCACCAATGCTATCCAAATGTAGGCCCACAGTCAGATATTGAGAATTTATATAAACTTTTTGTTCCATACTACATCTTACATTTTTCTCAAAGCATTTTACTCATATTATAATAAAACAAATAAAGTATTTGAATTGCAGGAAGAATAGCTTTGGCAGGATACTTGTTTATTCCATGGTCAATATATTTTTTAAAATTTTTTCCTTTTTGCAAAACAGAATATATGATAAATTCACTAATGCCAATGCAGGGATTAGTAATAAAGTTAGGGAATGAGTTTCAGATGACACATTATCACTTTTAAGTCCTTGTTATAAGCTTAATTATGTAAACAATTCTAAGTGAACATCTCTTTTGTATCACTCTAACCCGGAAGTATTCAGGAACGAGGTTTCTGGGAAATGTAGTTCAGCTTAGCCCTACTGATACAGTACAAAGCACCAGATGACTAGAGTCATGTAATTCATTTCATGCACTGAACACTCTGTTAAGGTGTTACAGGGAGTGCAAAATACACAGGCCGTGTTTGTGAGGAGGACATCATCTTAAAGGACAAAATGTCCAACACAACAGTGCAAGGTGACATCCCACAAATGTCAGAAGGGACGCAGCAGCCAAAAACTAAAGATGCAAAAAACATAAGAACAATCTTCAAAAAATGTTTTTCATATCAATTTTGTCTCCTTTCCCCTAGTTTCATTCTCTTAATAGCTTTAAAACAAATTCTATGTAGGAAAAAAAAAAGAAGGGCTACATCATGCAGAGCGAGATTTGCATGGCTTGCCTGGTTCCGTTCATCGAATTAAAGAATTCATAAATTTTCGTGATTGTACACTAACCTTTGCCACATCACATTTGCAGAACATATGATCTTTGAGTGAAATGTGAGCCCATTTTGTTGAAAGGATAATGTCTTTTTTTAAGTTTGAAACCCTTTCATTGGTATCTAAGAGACACAGACAGAAAACCTTAGGGTAAACTGCATTGAAATCTGTTCTATTTACTGGCCATGTAATTTCCAAGAATCTCCCTTCTTACAAGTACCTCCAGGGAGAGGCACAGCCTTTGAGAGGGAAGCAGAAAAGAAAAGATCAGTTCGAATGACAATGAGATTTGCAGAGAGAGACCTTTACCTTTTTCACAGAATGGGACAGACAGCTTTTCTGATGTCAGTTTGGAACACCCATTAGCTATGATAACAGTTACAGGTCTATCCAGAGAAGACTATACCCCTATGGATTAGGAAGCAAAGGTCTCCCACTCTGAGCTTCATTATTATTACAAAAGGTTCATTCATACAATGCTAATGGAAGGTAGCCTGGTGCTGCAGAGAAAGAACTCTTGGGATAGAGCAGTGCTCACTAGTTTCTAATTTATGCACATATGGAAAGAGGAAGATTGTTGCTGTATTTTCCTGTAGATCCACCCCTTGTCCCCCACCATCCCTTTCTTCTTTTCCGCTTTATCACCCCCCCCCCCATATAGCCTCAGCCCTCACCTGACCCACCTGCCCTCACAGAAAAGCCCTTGAACTTGCCAGAGACAGCCTGTGTTGATGGACCTACATCCTGGGCTATGTGTATTATTCTCCATTCCTATGAAAGTCAGCCTTAAAGATGTATTTGCAGATCAGCTGAATGACCTCCCTGATGTTTCTTTTTTTTTTTTTTTAAGGGCAATCTTTGACAAAGCCCAGAAGTCTTAAATATTACACTTTTTTGGTTTGGGGAATTGGTTGACATTATTTATCACAATGTAGAAATCAGTGTGGGAGCATTTCCAAATGACACTCAGGGGAATCAAAATGATCACTTCTTTGCTTAGTCTAGAAGGGAGAGTTCAAAGTTACCATGTCTTATGTAACTGAGTCCAGGCACCTTGTGAAACATTTTGGTGCCCAGGAAAGTTGATGCCTTCTAGAATTGTTTTCCCAAACAAAACTGTTTCTTTGCCCCTTAGCTCCCGTAATCTCAAAGTAAGCATCTCTGCATAAGTGGTGTATGATAATAGCAAAGAGGAATCAACTAGAGGGAACAAACTAAAACAACAGAACTCACAGAATTAATTGGGCACACAGAGGCCTGAAACACCTGTAAGAAAAAAAGAAAAACTTTTGAGTATTGTCACAAAGAAGTCAGCCTGATAAAGGGCTTTGCTAACTGGCTTAACTAATTTTTTTTTCAATATGCCTTATATTTTTTGAGTTTTTTCTTTCCAAGATCATCAAAATAGAGGCTCTTGGTCTAAACAAATAATAGCTGTAGCTGAGATTTGGCAAGAGCTGAAATTCTGAGTGTTCACTCTGCCCCAAGAAAGTTCTGTTTTCCAGAGGTCAGTAAGAAGATGCATGTGTGGGTTGCATGCATTCATGTGGGTCTATGAATGTATCAATATTATTAATATATTTTATGGGAAGAGAGAGATGATTTTTTATTTGTCATTTTTCACTTTTACTTTTCTCTTCCCAGTGAGCGTGCCTCCTTTATTGGGGTTGTAGACTAGAAACTTTCCTTCATTCTCTATTTTCTGCTGATCTGATACTCATAGGTCCCCTAACAGATGTGGAAAATCATTTCTTTCTCAACTATTTTATTCAGATTAATCTCTCACTGTTAAGTCTTAGGTGGGCCTCTCAAGGTTCTAATCTCCATAGAGATGGGGACTAATGGTAGGACATTGTTTGTAAATAGTCTAGTTTAAAGACCCTAATTATGTAGGGTACATCTCTTCTTTCATCTACTAAATAATTTTTGTCATATTTATCTATTTCTTAAAAGACTGATTTCCAACCATCTTTCTAATTCTTCCTTACCTTCTCTACCTATACAGCATACAAAATCAAAATCATCACTTTAGAATGGGTCAGACTGGGGAAAAAATATAAAAAAAGATCATCACTACAGTGACTCTGATGGTCTGTTTATTGTAGAAAGAATTCTTGCATCTGGACAGAGAGCAGTCTAGAGCCCTGACAGATGGCAGTCCGAATACAAAGAGCTTATATTTTTTGTTATACTTCTGTTTTATACAGGCAGTCCCTGGGTTACAAATGAGATAGGTTCTATAAATTTTTCCTTCAGTTCAATTTGCATGCATGTTAGAAGAGGTACATTTACCCATTACCTAGAATAGCTCCCATTCCTAAGTGCAAGCCATACATAAGTTGAATGTTTGTAACTCGGGGACTTACTGTAACGGCTTCTGTTCTTAAGTGTGAGTTGTACATAAGTCAGATGGTTGTAACTTGGATCTTCCTGCATAAAAGTTGAATTTTAATGCATTTCAGTAGAGGGTGCACTTTTCCATTCCCTATAAGGTTTACCCCCCCTTAATTTCTTCTATCACTACCTAGGCAAGGCATGAGATGGATATTAATTGCTACCCCCAATACTATGTTCAGTATCCTTAACAATATTACCACATAGTCTCCATGACTTTTTTTTTTAAGTCATAAATACAGCTTGTTCACCACACTCATTTCACATGCCCCCTTTCCTTATTAATCTGTTTGGGCTGCCAGAACAAAATACCAGATAATGTAAACAACAGGCATTCATTTTCTCACAGTTTTGGAGGTTGGAAGTCCATGATTAAAGTGTCCTGACTTAGAGAGACACCTTTTTGCTGTGTCCTCACACGGTCTTTCCTTCACGTCAATGTGAACAAAGAGCCCACTGGTCTCTCCTCTTATTATAAGGATACAACATCTGTCTAATTAGGGTACTACCCTTTATGATCAAGTTTAATCTTAATTATATCCATAAATACTCTAACTTATAATACAGTCACATTATTAGTTATGACAGTGTTGTCAACCTTTTTTTTTTTTAATCTCTTGGCACACTTGAACCTGTAGTTAAACTTCTGTGGCACACTTAAATAACGTTGATCAAACAGAAGAGTAAAAAAAAGAATATACTTATTGTGTTTTGAACGACTTTGAAAAATAACTTAATTAATGATCTTTAAGAATTTTCACAGCATACTGTTTTAAACTCACTGAGTTAGGGCTTCAAAATATGAATTTTAGGAAATACAATTCAAATTGTAACAGTCTGTATAGCTTAAAGACTAGTCTCTTGTGTCATTCTGCAGGTTGTGAATGGACATACCACGATAAAGATTCTTGTTTAGATGCTTGGATAATCATGACCAAAACATATCTTGAAGGGTGGACAGAGAGATGGCTAGCATTTGTTTAATGACGGAACTACTACAGGATCAAACAACATGAATATCTTTATCTGAGATATCAACATTTACTCTATGGTTAACCTCTAGTATGGCTGGAATTATGATTGAGCAACTCCCCCTACTATGGGCAGAAATGTGGCAATGGGATATTAGCAGACATAGTCCAGGCAGAGGTTTGAAACATGTTTGCTCAGGAGGGCTTGCTATCTAATGCTATGGCCATTGCCATGAAAAGAATGCCCTGGTACAAAAGAAGATGAAACACACAAGGAGCAGAACTGGGCTTATCCTATATCCTGAAGCCAAGTCCAGTCAGGATTAACCAAATCCCAACTGACCCATAAATGCAAAAGAATTAAGTAAATAATAATTAGGTACCACTGAGTTTATAGGAGGTCTTATTTTAGTCAGTCTTAATTAACTAAAAGAGATCTCATTATCCTCAAGTGCGATCCTTCTATGGAAAAAAAAAGAAAAAAATTAAAGTTTGTGGCACAGGCGTGGGATGTAGGCAGTAGAAGATGAAGAAATTGTTATAAAAGACTGGATGAAGAGTGAGAACATTTTAAAATCATGACTGATATTTTGGCACAATTATAGTTAAACTGTCATTTGAGATAAACTGGAAAACAGAAAATATACAAAATAATCTTTTTTAGCAGGGTGAAGAGATTTTAAGCCAACATTCTTAGATTTGGGATAGTTATGTTAACAGAACAAGCTAACTAAATACATTACCTAATAAATTATATAGAGTCCTTTATTTTGTTTGCTGAAATTGGTTTTCTCAGTAGTGTTAACGTATGGTAAGATATTTCTTTTCTTTTTATATATTGATGTATCACATCAAACACACAGAAAGGGGGAACCTGCTTTCCAGTAAGCTACATGTTTATAGTGCCTCTGAAAATTTACAATGTTTTGAAACCAAACTCAAGGTGAAGTGGTACAATTCCATGCCAACACAAAGCATTACAAATAAAAATATCCAATAGTAAGTATTCAGAACATTTTGTAGTGCCTTTCCAGGTAGAAAGAAGGTGCATTATAGACTCAGCCTGAACTTCCTCTGGGAAGACCCAGAAAACCATGAATTTCATTATCTTGGTGTGAATGCTGGTACACTTGATGGATAAGGAAGTTTGTTGGTGCTGTCACCAAGGAAGCAAGCCAGACAATGGATTGTAAACTGGGAGCTTGCAGGAGGTGGGCCTTCCCATACATGTGTGGGGTTGGGGAAGGAGGAGGTGGGGCAGAAGACTCCAAGCAACTGGCAGCTGCTGTTTATTGAGAATATATGCCCCTCCCCCGAGCCACACCCCCTTCACTGGAGTTCCACAGCTGATCAATTTACAACTGCCACTTTGTCTCTGCAAGCCTGCTGTCCTGGTTCCTACCTATCTTTCTACATAGGTTGCTATATAAGTTGTTATTATATAAGTTGTTACATAGGTTGTTACATATCTTATTACATAGGTTGCTACACATCCTGTTACTGCTACACATCTTGTTACGTAGGTTGCTACAGAAGTTTCCAGAAACTTTGAGGCAAAACAAAACTGGGAAGAGTTACAAATGCTATGAAATGGGAATTTGGACACATGACAGGAGAAAGCAGGAATTCCCTTAGAGGAGTTTTTGTGGCCATTTGACTCAAATCCTGAGACACCAAAAGGATTTAGAAATGTGATCACAGTATCACTGCTCAGTGTCTAAAACGCAGAAGTTTCTTGCCATGGTTTTCGGAGAGATAGCTCAATTGAGAATGAGAAGAGTACTGTAATCCTGAAGGTGGGAGAATGTTGGAAAAATTAAGAAACAGTGTAGAAACCATAAATCAGAATGATTGACACTAGACCCGGCAAAACTGTAGAAATAATTAACAGATGGGATGTGAGAACTTACAAGAGAAAAACAACCATTACTAGAGTCAGAATGTTTGGTTATAGAAATCCTTTTATACTTTTAAAAATAGTGCATTTCATAAAAGTGAAGAAAACGTTGATTATTGAAAGCATCGTGATTTTATATGACACTAAGGAAGGAAAACATTACTACCTGAACCAAGATTTGCCACCTATTCTAAGATTCGTGCCAATTTCAAATATGTTTTTAATGGGAAACAAATATGTATCCCAGAGGGGGAGAAATATAATGGTGCTATTTGCTTTCTAGCTAAATTGTTCTTAGAGGCTGCCGGAGGGAAAATGGGAGGCTGGAAGGCAGCAAGGAAACATCTATATACTAGTTTGCTTCCAATTCCATTTAGAATCCCTTCAGTAACATTACCCCTTTATCTGGCAGGAACGTTTTATTCCAGTAGCACCCGCTGGAAGGCGTATGTACCATGTTGCTAAAACCAGTATCCTAGTCCTCTGAGAGATACGAGCACCAGCCAAGGGGGTTGCCCTTCCCAGAAGTCTCAGCATCAGTTCCCTGGGGCCTCACCTCCAAGCAACCTGTTTATGATGATTTTCAGTCTTGTCTCTTTCTGTCTCATAGACCTAGAGATGAAGGTTAACCCAAAAGCTTAAATTCTCCATAAGCTCTAAGTGTTCTCTATTTGCCATTTCCATTATCCAAGTACCTAATTAACTATAATTGGAATTAATAAAATAATTCAGATGGGTTCTGTCTCCTGATTAGAATCTGATCAACAAGAGAGTATGAGAGGGAGAGAAACAAATGGGTGACTTTTTGACCTATGTAAAGATAATTTTGCTGGGTTGTGAGAAGGGGGTCAGGTATGTTGGGCTACTTGGTCAATAGGATGAGCGCACAATACCAGATGAGCAGACAGACAGGGAAAATCTTTTCCCCCAAATCATCTGCTGATGAAAGCGGGTAAATTTCTGAGTAACCTTAACTATCCATGGACAATCAGTTGACTAGAATTGTGTATATGTTATATTAAATGTCTACTACAAAAAGAAATGTAGTAGACATTTTTCGCAGTTTGGGAAAACAATTATTAAAGCAAGTACTACATGTGAATATAGCTGCTGTATCATTCACATACAGATTGTGGGCTGGAAAAGGCTAAGATTCATTGTTACAGAAATATGGGCACCACTTGGATTCATCTCACAACATTTAATTAAAAATCATTAGTTAAGCTAAGAGATAGAATCAAACACAGAAAAACCAAGAGGGAAAAAAAATAGATAAAAGAAACAGACCCACGGACACTAAGAAATACACTTTAAAATACAAATATAATTAATATACTGAAGAACATACAAGAGGGAGATTTTAAAATAGAGAACTGGAATTTCTGGAATTTATTAAAAAAGAAAAGCATAAGAATTATGGGACTAAAAGGTATAAATATTTAAAATTTAAAAGCACATTACTGATGAATTTAGTAGTACATTAGATGCAAAAGAGAGGATTAGTCAACTGGAAGATAGATCAGTGAAAATAGTCCAAATTGCAGCCCAGAGGGAAGAAAAGAAGGAAATGAAATAAAAAAATAAAAATGAAAGATAAGTCACACGAGATGAAGAAAATAAAAATCACGAATTACACTTGGGCTTCTTCCACGACTTAGCAATTATGAATTGGGCTGCAATAAACATTCTGGTACAGATATCTTTATTGTGATGTGATTTTTGGTCTTCTGGATATATACCTAGTAAAGGAATTACAGGATCGAATGGCAGATCTATTTTTA
>CAUYRH010112355.1:0-11912 GCA_963574655.1 Perodicticus potto | reverse complement strand
GCGATAAATATTTGAGTACAAGTGTCTTTTTTTGTTTGTTTTGTTTTTTGGGGGTTTTTTTGTTTTTTTTTTGAGACAGAGCCTTAAGCTGTCACCCTGGATAGAGTGCCATGGCATCACAGCTCACAGCAACCTCCAATTCCTGGGCTCAAGCAAGTCTCCTGCCTCCACCTCCCAAGTAACTGGGACTACAGGCGCCCGCCACAACGCCCGGCCACATTTTTTGGTTGCAGCTATCATCGTTGTTTGGCAGGCGTGGGCTGGATTCGAACCCACCAGCTCAGGTGTACATGTCTGGCGCCTTAGCCCGTTGAGCCACAGGCACCGAGCCGGAGTACAAGTGTCTTTTATAAAATCTTTTTCTCCTTTGAGTAAATACCTAGTGGTGGGATTTCTAGGTCAAATGATACATCTACTTTTAGTTTTTTGAGGCATCTCCATACTGTGTATTATTGATACTTTCCATAGAGGTTGTACTACCTGCCCTTGGTTTTAAATGTTGGAGGAAAGTTGTGATTTGATTGCAAACTACAAATTCTTTATCCTTCTCAAAAAGATATTAGCTTGAAAAATATTCTTTTTTGTCATGTATTTTCAAATATTCATGCCTTCTAATTTTTTTATTCAACTCCTAATTAAAAAAAAAAAACTGATGTGGTGCTGCATGCCTGTAATCCCAACCACTTGGGAGACTGAGACAGGAAGATTACTTGAGGCCAAGAGTTCAAGTCCACCCTGGGCAACAGAGTGAGACACCCATCTCTAAAAACAAGAAAAAAATCAAACTTTATTACTTTACATATTTTACAGCAGCATTTTCAAATGCAGCATCAAAATTAAGGATCTTAGTTCTCTTATGCTATTTGTACTTTTTTTAGTAGCTTTGTTGAGACACAATTCACATATTATACAATTCACTCATTTAAAGAGTACAATTCGGGCGGCGCCTGTGGCTCAGTGGGTAGGGTGCCGGCCCCCCATACTGAGGGTGGTGGGTTCAAACCCGGCCCCAGTCAACCTGCAAAAAAAAAAGTAGCTGGGCATTCTGGCAGGCGCCTGTAGTCCCAGCTACTCAGGAGGCTGAGGCAAGACAATTGGCTAAGCCCAGGAATTGGAGGTTACTGTGAGCTGACACCACAGCACTCTACCAAGGGCAATAAAGTGAGACTCTGTCTCTAAAAATAAAATAAAGAGTACAATTCAATGGTTTTTAGTATATTCATGGAGTTTTTCAGTCATCACAAGAATCTATTTTAGAACACTGGACCCCTTAGCTACCACTGTCCAGTCTGCCTATCTCCCAGCCATAAGGAACCACTAATTTACTTTCTGTCTCTCTTTATCTGCCAGTACTAGACATTTCATATAAATAGAATTATATAAATGTGAACTATTGTGACTGGCTTCTCTCATTTAGCTTAATCATGTCATTTAACACAGTGTTTTCACACTTCATGTTATATCATGTATTTCATTCTTTTTCTTGCCAAATAATATTCCTTTTTGTAGCAGATTTTACTTATGCATTCTTCAGTTGATGGACATTTGGGTATTTGTACTTTTTGAATCTTTATCTACTTAGACTCTGTTCTCTCCTACACACTTGAGGGGAAGATCCAAAGGTGATGATGAGGATTAGCAATATTTACAGGGTAGCCCTTACATATCCCAAAAAGCTTCCATGAAACAGGCATACTGGCAGCTATTGCCAAGCAGAATACAATAAGCATTATAATTAAAGTACAGAGAAGGAAGTTAATATATAATAGTAGGAGATGAGTGTGAAAAGTAGGCTTAAAGCAAGCTAGTGGAGGGTTTTAAATGCTGTGCTGAGACATTTGGGCTTTATTCCATAACCACTTTATTCTGAAAAGGGAATCATTAAGGTTATTGAGCTCAGCAGTGACCATGGCCTATTACAAAGGAAAGGATGGATTAGAGGGTACTATAGATTGGATGCATGTGGACTTTTTGGAGCACATTTTAATTACTCAGAAATAACAATGACAATTAGAATGGGAAAGAGTAAATCAATGTAAGAGAGAGAAAGATCTGAAGGGAGAATAGACTTCAATGCCTGGACATGGACAGTAATGGGAGGGGAAAATTAAAGATGACTCTGTGGGTCTGTTCTAGGTGGCTAGATGGATGCACCACCATTTATGAAGACTAGAAATGTCAGAGGAAAATGGGACCATCCAGTGTGGATGAGATAATAAGTTCTGCACTGAACACTTATAATTTAAGGTTTTGGAGGAATCATCACAGTCAAATACCTGCCACAAACTTGAAAATGTGGGCTGACAGTTCGCAGAAGAACAGGGTTATTTAATAAATGGTTTAGGGATTCATCCTCATAGAAGTAAAAATTGAAGCCATGAAAGTAAAATAAAGAGAAGACACACTCAGAAAGTGAAGAGTTTGTAGATAAGACACCTGAGTATAGAACCATGAGAAAGCTCACTACACTAGTAAATAAATAGTTGAGAAAGAATTATGATGAGTTGAATAACATGCTCCCCCAATTCATTTCCATGTAGAACCTCAGAATGTGACTTTATTTGGAAACAGGGTCTTTGCAGATGTCATTAAGGTATGAGGAGGTCAAGCTGGATTAGCACAGGCTATAATGACTTGTGTCCTTATAAGACAAAGGAAATTTGGACAGAGACACAGATCCACAAGGGAAAAGACCATGTGGAAACAAAGGCAGAGTTTGCAATGGTACAGCTGCAAACCAAGGAAAACCGAAGATTGTTGAGAGCTAGCAGAAACTAAGATGAGGCAAAAAAGGATTCTTCTCCAGAGCTGTGTAAGGGAGCCTGGCCCTGATTTGCATTTCTAGCCTCCACAACTTTGAGAGAATAAATTTCATTTTTCTTAGCCACTAAGTGTATGGTAATTTGTCATGGAAGCTCTTGGAAATTAAGACAAGGATCAACAAAGGACTGATCAAAGAGGAAGGCCTAGGAGACTACAGGGTTTCCAGAAGTCACCCATAAACTCACACGTGGGGAAAATGAGAAATTGTAGCTAAATGTACCTTTATTTACAAAATGTTTATTATAAAATTTTACAAAATATTTACAAAGTATTCTCTGCATGTTGACCACTTCTTTATAATATTTTGTAATGAAAATTTTATAAATAAAGCTACATTTATCTACAGTTTTCCCTGTATGTGACAACTAAAGGAGTGATTTTGGGGACACCCTGTATAGTATCAGGCAAGCCCACCTATAGTAAAGTTTGGAGAACAAGAAGCATCACATAAAGGCAGAGTACATTATGGAGTGGGGGGAAAAAAAGACAGAAAGCTGTAAATTTGACAACTTTGAGATCACTGTTGACTTGGAGAGGACAATTTTAGTTTCCAGGGCACCATAGTAGAGCCTGTCCCTTAAAATAGCCCATCTCCTTCTTGCATTGTATGCCGGGGCCGTGGTGGGCTGCTTTAATTTTTTGACATCTTCAATAGAATGTAAGTTCCATAAGAATAGAGGCTATATCTTGTGTTTACCAATATTTCCCTATTATCTGGAGTCTGGAATATAGTAGTTGCTCAGTATTTGTGGAAGGGACTGAAAGATAGAGGGAAGAAGATAGGAACTAGAAGTTATGAATTTAGTTTACACTTGATTCTAGGACATGGAGGGAGTTGTTTGTTATTGGAGGACTTATAAGTAGAGAGTTGAGTGATAAGATTCTCTTTAGCGACAGGAGAAATTAGAATAAGGCATCAGTTTAATAAAATAGAGAAAATCAAGAGATAATAGGGCCTAAATGACAGTGTAGGCTGTATCCATGTGCAATTTTATTGTAACTTGGCAAGTGATAGTATGCTAAGGACAAAAAACAAACTTGGAGAAAGATTCTAAGGGTTCTGGACTAGAAGAGCTAATTTTTTACTTTTCTTTTTTGTTTGTTTCTTTCTATTGTTTTCCAATTACCTCATTTAGTCTTTGTGCTACAAAAACTTATCATCTTATTTTACAAAAACTGTTACCATTCTTATTTTACAGATGAAAAAGCTGAGTCTCAGGGGTGGCGCCTTTGGCTCAGTGGGTAGGACGCCAGCCCCATATACCGAGGGTGGTGGGTTCAAACCTGCCCCAGCCAAACTGCAACAACAAAAAAAAAAAAAAAAAGAAAGAAAGAAAGAAAAAGCTAAGTCTCAGAGAAGTTAAATAACTTTCCCAAGGGCGTACCATTGGTAAACCAAAGCTAGGATTCTGTCATACATTCATATTATAGAACCTACATTGTTAACCATAGGGATGGAGATATGTGTGTAAATTCATGAAAAATGCCCTGTTGAATTCGAAATACTTCAGGGTATCATTTGAATATGTCTTTCTTAAGGTAGATTTTGTGGATATGATCAATGTTTTTCAAGTTTTTCTAGTTCGCAGATAATGTTCCCAAAGCAGTGTCCTCCCTCCCCCAAACACAGTTTTTTGAAATCACCTCTTCTTTTCTACCCAACCAATTTCTATATTTTACTCTGTATTTTTATTTAGTTTACAATATTAAAATTATATTATAAAATAATATTCTATCTCATTACATATATTATTAGTCCATGAAAAGATCCTCTTGTATTTTATAAAATTGATCTACACTCAAAGCTTGTCTCAGTTTTCTGTATCTTGGTATCATGCTGTCTTCAAAGCCTATACTTACATAAATAAGTAACTTCAGATAGCAGCCATTTTTTTCATTTTTTATCAGCCATAAAGTAGTGAGTCATTGAAAAAAGATGCTCAGAATGTTGCCAAAACATCTAAATCATGTTTTAGGCTACCATTAGAAGGAATTTTGATAAGTGTGTTTTCTTGTTAACAGTTCTCTTGTATCAGACATTGGACTGGAATTGTTACTTATCCAACAACACAGTACAGGAGACAGCCTCTTAACTATCACAAGAAAATATTCAGAAAAAGGACATTTTCAGAGAAGAGAGATGAATGTTGTGGTTGTTCTTTACTGTTGCAAATCTTACCAAAAGTTTCAAAGGACTCATTATTACCACAACCAACTCTATTAACATAGCTCTCAAGCTTCATCATGGTGATCTTGAAACATACATAAACTACATTCACAGTTATATGTTGTATTTGTTGATTAAAAAATATTCAGCTTGGAGAAATACATTCTAAGTCAACTTTAAACCATTCCTCAAAAATAAACAGTGATTTCATTAATCTTACCTATATTTTTTACCCTTTATCATGACTTATTTTTTTTAATTCTCCATGAAGAAAAGTCATTTCAACTCTGAATTCCAGACATTGACCAGTAGCTAAATCATGGTTTATCTTTATATATACCTTTCAAAGTTCCTTCCTATTTCATTAAAAAATTTATCTAAAAAGATGCTGACTCAGGGGCAGCACCTGTGGCTCAGTGAGTAGGGCACTGGCCCCCTATACCAAGGGTGGTGGGTTCGAACTCAGCCCTGGTGAAACTGCAACAAAAAAAATAGCTGGATGTTGTGGCGGATGCCTATTGTTCCAGCTACTTGGGAGCCTGAGGCAAGAGAATCACCTAAGCCCAAGAGCTGGAGGTTGCTGTAAGCTGTGACGCCACAGGACTCTAGTGAGGGTGCCAAAGTGAAACTCTGTCTCTTAAAAAAAAAAGATAAGTACTCAAATTACTGAATTTTTTTCTCTTGTTTAAATCACTCGTTTGAATACCTTGAGAAAATTTAGATGTACATGAAGCTATACACTTAAACACAGAAAAAGAAATTTATTTCAGATTGATATGAGGGTACAAATATTTAGGTTACATTGTTTCCATTTCTAAGGTGAAGTTCAACTTGTAATTAAGCCCTTTACCCAGAGTGGGTAATTTAGAGCTAAACTTTGACATAAGCTACTCTTAGTGATTTTTGTATCATAGTTATACAATAGTTATATAGTTATACATTCAAAAACAAAAAATGGTCTTGAAGAATCATCCTTTTCAGAGTTTATCCTATTGTAGGTTTGGCTTCTTTTATACACACAACCCTATATATTTTTTTCCAAGCAATATTTTGATCTCTTTAAAATTTATATGCCATGTTAAAAATCTTCACCAGTTATTTTACCATTGAGTATACAATAACCTTCATAGATACCATCATAATAATTAATAAACATAGGCCAATAAAATAATCAAACTACTTCTATGAATGCTGTCATCTGGTAGCAAGTTAAAGAACCTGTCTATCAAGCAATTTTTCAAGTACATATTTTGAGTATATTAGATCATATCATTTAATATTTATCGATTAGGAATCGCCCTCTTTTTTTCTTTTTTCCCTCTTTCCTTTTTTTTTTTATTTAATACAAATTTGGCCTTTTCTAAGGTATGTGGGTGTGGTTTAATGAAAATTATTTTTGTTATATACATTTCACCTTCTAAAGTAATTCATAAACTGATCTTGAAGGAAACTTCAAAAAATTTTTAAAGATTTTCTTATTTTATATGTGTCTCATTGTTTCTCACTCAGACTTCTACCATCATGTGATCAATTTTTGTTGAAAAAATGATGATTTATCTTTAAAAAAACTTTTATGTTTCAATTATAAAAATTTCATATACAACGATCTCCCCTTATCTGCAGTTTCACTTTTCATGTTTTCAGGTACCTATGGTCTGAAAACAAGTGTGTGCAGTACAATATTTTGAGAGAACAAGAGAGTCCACAGTCGCATAATTTTTTAGTGTTTTGTTATAATTTTTCTATTTTATTATTAAACTGTATATTATTAATCTCTTAATGTGCCTAATTTATAAATTAAACTTTATCATAAGTACGTATGTATAGGAAAAAGCTTAGTATTTACAAGGTTCAGTAGAATCTGCAGTTTCAGGCATCCATCTACTGGTTTGAATGGTTTGGAACATATCCCCCAAACAAATAAGGTGGGGTAGCGGACTACAGAATACAAAAATAGAGAGATCAGTATACATGGATCATTATGAAACTTTTGTTATACACAAAAATCAAGAAATGCAAAATCTGCATGGATGGAAACCAACAAAGCTCTCCCAGCAACACTGATAAACCAAGCAAGTTGAAATTTGCCCAGATGAATCAGAAAGGACACAGTTGACTGTATTTGTTGGAAGTAAAATAATGGGCCATAACATTCTGTCTCAAAACTTTCATAGTGACCTATGTAATAAACTGTCTATATCTTTCACCCATCTTTAGTAATTATCCACATCCTGTTTCCTTATTACATCTATTCTTTTCACCATCTTTTATTGGTGTTGTTATTCTTCTGCATTATTTTGAAGGAAGTTTAAATATCATTTCACCCATAGTATCAACAACATTAACAATAATCTCTTAATATCATATAATACTCAGTCTATATTTAATTATCCTCTATTGTTTCAAAATGTGTTTTTGGAGTTAGTTTGTTTGAATCAGGATCCTACTGATGTTCATACTTTGATACATTTCTTAAGTTTCTCCTAACTGTAACAGTTCCCTCTCTCTTTTTCCCTATGCCACTTTTTTGTTGAAGAAATTGGATCATTTGACCTATAAAATTTTCCATATTCTATAGGTCAGAATATGGATGTGGTGCTCTGTGTCCTTACAATATTGTCTAACATGTTCCTCTATCCCTCATTTTTTCTATACTGTAGTAAGTTGCTATAGAAACTTGATTAGTTTTAAATGGAGGTTTGTTTTTTTTTTGGTTTGTTTGTTTGTTTGTTTTTAAAGAATACTTCCCATTTGACACAATAGCATCACAAGGGGAGGCAAGAGGTATCTACTTATTTCATTTTTAGCAGTGTTAAAACTGCTCAGGTGGTTAGTATTAGTCTGACCTTTAAATTTCCCCCTCAACCTTTTACACATGGTTTTAGCATCCATTGGTTTACTAGCAATTTTCCCAGCCCGCAGAATTGAAATTCAGTGATATAATCTTCACTAAGAGGGAAGAGGCATCCTACCTGTAGTGAGCAATTTCTGTGTGCCAGAAGTTCTGCTTAGCAGTTTACCTACATTCCTTGCTTTCTTCCTAACATCTTGTATGTTCCACATATCATTGCAGTTTAATAGACAAGGAAATTGTGAATAGAAAGATTAATTTGCTCAAGATCATGTAGCTAATAAGTGAACCCCAGTTATACAGGTTTGGGGAGTTAATTTTGTGAAAAATTAACCAAGAAAATATTAATTCTTATTTATATGTAGAAGCAGATGAGACAGATTAAGACCAAACGGAATGATAACAATAGCATCTGTAGCATTTGTGTTGCTATAAATAAAGTGATGCTAATGTGATGTGAGCTAAGTACTACCCTTGCCCCAATTCTGGACTATTAGAGCCCAGCAGATGATTTATTTCAATGTTAAATATTTCTTTAATGAACTAAAACTGTAAGGTCTATGGTAGTTCATTTTATAGAAAGCCATGACATCTACCAAATAACATTTTTATAAGATGAAAAACTGTATCACAAGATTTCTACAAGTCTTTAAACACTATTTGTTTTCATGGTTTGGAGTTAGTCTTGTCCAGAGCAGCAAGTTGATGTCTATATGACCTCCCAAAGTCCTTCCCAGTCCTGCAGTTCTCACACTAATGAATTCAAACAGAAAGGGATTATTGGTCCAGAACTTGGAGTATCTTCAGAGCCAGAATGTAGGAAAAGTTACAAAATACAGATGTCTGTCAGGGATAGGCTCCAAAGAGAAATACAAGCCAAAAGTTAGAAATAGATATGTTATTGTAACAAAAAAAAAGTTTGAATTTGGCTTTTAGCCAGAAGAATTTTTTAATACTCAGATCAAACTATGAAGCCATAGTATCCAGTTGACGTAAAGTCCTGTGGTTGAGGATATGTAGTTGAAATAAAGTATTATAGTTCATTTCATTCAAGCAGCTCTCAGTTCTTCAGATCTGTGCCAGTTTGTCGCTTTTAGAGAATCCATAATCCTGTATTTTTTTACTCAGGAGAAAAATCATTTAGATGTTCTTTGGAATTATCTGTGTTTGCCTATCAATTATAAATGGAACTTGGAGCCTTTAAAATTGTGTAATTATGTACAATATGGCAAAAAATGTTTATATTTTTTAAGCCAAAATGTAAGCCATTCTTTTTTATTGTTTTGTTTTTCATTCTATTGAGGGAAAAGTCTCTAAATTTAATGCCATTTATTTTAATGGCATACTAAACTGTTAGGAATTGGTTATATTAGGGAGAATTTGTTCTTTGTGGGTTGTTTGTTTTTACTTTTTGTTTGTTTTTGATTTTTTAAGAGTATCTTGTCCCAATAATACTTTTTTCCCTTAAACAACAGGGTCAGAAGAAGATCAGAGCAGGGAATAACCAGGAAGGTTTCTGATTATTCTGGATGAGTGTGAGAACTAGTTGATGGGGACCACTGATTCTTGAATTTTTTTTTTACACCTGTCCATACTATTTTCTAGTTTTCTATTTTAATTTTTATTTTTTTACTTTCCATGAATCTCAAGAGAAAACTTTGCCACCCGTGATCTGTGATGTACCTCTAAACAGCAAGTTAAGTGTCTGTGGCTTTTATGCTGGCCTATGATATGTTATGAATTTCACTAAATTGTCTAAAAAGCACTCCCAAAATTCATCTTTTCCACATTACATTCTTTCTACATGATGATGTGCTTAACAGGACATAAGTCACCACCAAATAATAGTGGTCAGTACAGCCAGAAATTTTATCTGCAAATTCATGAATAAATTCCAGCCTAAGAAATTTGCCTCTCTGAAGATTTTCTAAGAGATGATTTTGCAGGACTTAGGAAATTATAGATTGTATGAGAAGCTTCTTTGTTCCCTGAGCTACCTGAAACCTGAAAACAAACTAAGTGAACAGAATTATGGTTTGATATTTGGTTGATATGTAAATAGACATATTTTCTAACACCATGTGTCTGTTCCTATTATAAATCAGGTATGTATAAGGTTCAGAGTAATTGGCAATGAGCTTCTGTATTATTCAGGCACATTTGACATGGCAGACGAGAGGAGAAAAATCATAATCAATACTAAGGACATTCTTGTTTTTCTTGTAATAGTATATGTCATATATGCTCCTGACAACTTTTTTTAGATTCCACTTTGGGGGTACAGTGTTGAGCTGTTCATTTAAGAATGTAACTATCTTGATGTACACAGCTATGATTTAATAAAAAAAAAAAAGAATGTAACTATCTGGGGAAACTATACAGTATACTTATGTTTGCTTTATCAGATGTAAACAAATATTTTGAAATTCCAAGTTGTTATTCATGTTGTGAACAAAATTTTTTATATACATAATGACAAAAAATAATTCTTGCTTTTTAAGTTTACATTCAAATATTACATATTTTGTCCATTTTTTAAAAAATATTTCATAGTGGTTAATACCAATTACATTTTCTTTCCTTGTAAGTTGGATTTATGTGTGTCTAAAATGTGACAACCCACATTTAGTTTAATGGTATATATCTTTTATTCATTTTGTGATGAAATATTTCTAAGACAGAAAAGGCCTTAAGTTGAAATCTGCAAATATCAAACATATCTTGCACAGGTGTGAGTTTGTTATTTTTATGTTTTTATCTTAACCCTTCCTTTAGAAAGCCTTCCCTAGGGCCAGGCACTGTAGCTCACGCCTGTAATCCTAGCACTTTGGAGGCCCAGGCAAGTAAATCACCTGAGCTCAGGAGTTCAAGACTAGCCTGAGCAAAAGCGAGACCCTGCCTCTAAAAAATAGCTGGGCATGTGTATACCCTACTACGTATCTATATTTCCCCTATTTCTCTCTTTCAGTGCCTGTCTTCTTTTTGTCAGTACTTCCTTTTACTCCCTCTTCTTTCTCTTTTTTAAATCTTTTTTCCCTTCTTGCTTTTCAATCTTTTTATCCTTCTGGTCTCGCACCAGAAGGATTCATTAAAACTTTAGGTCAGTGCTACAGTAACTTAAAGAACAAGAAGTGAAAGGAAAATTAGGGTAAGGAAACAGATACAAGAAAGCACTCATGAGGAAGAATCAGCAGAAAAATCCTGGCAACATGAAATCCCAGAGTACCCCTTTCTAGGGATTGTGAGATAGCTACCACAGAAGATTCCTCCTATAAAGAAATGTTAGAAATGACATAAGGGGAATTTAAAATACACATAATGAAAACAATGACAGAAATTGCTGAGAAAGTGGAAAACAATCAAAAAGCAATGAAAGAAATTGCCGAGAAAGTGGATAATAACCAAAAGGAAATTCTAAAACAGAATCAAATAAGAGATGAATGATACGAAGAATGTAAAAAATGATAAAGCAGAGCTGAAGAAACTGAAGCAGTCAATTAGGGAACTTAAGGATACAATGGGAAGTATCAACAGCAGATTAGATCATGCAGAAGAAAAAAATCTCAGAGGTAAAGGATAAAGCTCTTGAGATAATTCAGATAGTTAAAGAGACTGAAAAGGAAGAGAGAGAAAGCAGAACGTTCACTGACAGAATTATGGGACTTTATGAAGTGTTCAAACATACGAGTTATAGGTATCCCTGAAGGGAAGAAGAATGTCCCAGAGGAATAGAAGCCATTCTAGAGGATATTATAAAAGTAATATCACCAAAGAGTCTGACATACTTGTTTCAGAGGGATATCAGTCCCTTGGTCACCTCAACTCAAATAAACTTCTCCAAGGCACATTGTGATGAATTTATCTAAAGTTAAGACAAAAGAAAAGATTTTTCAAGCTGCCAGGAGTAAGCGCCAACTGACCTACCTGTCAGGGGCAAACCTATCAGGGTGACCACAGACTTCTCTAATGAAACTTTTCAAGCCAGAAGACAATGGTCATCTATCTTTAACCTACTTAAACAGAACAATTTCCAGCCCAGAATTCTATACCCCGCCAAGCTAAGCTTTAAAA
>CAUYRH010112354.1:0-16772 GCA_963574655.1 Perodicticus potto | reverse complement strand
GAAACTATAAAAATTCTAGAAGAAAGTGCAGGGAAAACTCTTGAAGGAATCGGCTTGGGTGAATATTTTATGAGGAGGACTCCCCAGGCAATTGAAGCAGTATCAAAAATACACTACTGGGACCTGATCAAACTAAAAAGCTTCTGTACAGCCAATAATATAGTAAGTAAAGCAAGCAGACAGACCTCAGAATGGGAGCAAATATTTGCAGGTTATGCCTCTTACATAAGGTTTGATAACCAGAATACACAGAGAACTCCAACGTATTAGCAAGAAAAGAACAAGTAATCCCATTCATGGTGGGCATCCTTAATCATGAGAGAAATGCAAATCAAAACTACTTTGCGATATTACCTAACTCCAGTAAGATTAACCCACATGACAAAATCCCAAAACCAGAGAAGTTGGCGTGGCTGTGGAGAAAAGGGAACACTCCAATGTACTCAGCCCTATTATGAAGCTAATTTAAAGGTTTCACATGAAGGCTATAACCCAACTATAGCACAAGAATATGGGGAAAGGGGCAAGGGAGGCGAGGGGAGGGGGGAGGTTGGGGTGGACGGAGGGTAATTGGTGGGGTCACACCTGTTGTGCATCTTAGAAGGGTACTAAGAAATTTACTAAATGCAGAATACAAATGTCTTCATACAATAACTAAGAAAATGCCATCAAGGCTATGTTAAATGGTTTGATAAAAACATTTCAGATTGTATATGAAACCAGCACATTGTATCCCTTGATTGCACTAATGTATGCAGCTATGATTTAATAATAATAATAAAAAGAAATGGAAATAAAATAACTGAGTAAAAAAGGCAAAAAAAAAAGAAGAAGAAGAAGAAGAAAGTGCTTCAAGTCCATCTAGGTCAGCAGTTCTCAATCCATGGGTCACGACATGAACGACCCTTTCATAGGGGTCACCTAATATCAGATATTTATATTAAGACTCATAACAGTAGCAAAAATTACAATTATGAAGTAGCAACAAAAATAATTTTATGGTTGGGGGTCACCGCAACATGAGGAATTGTATTAAAGGGTCATGGCATTAGGAAGGTTGAGAGTCACTGAGTAAATACCAAAGATATAAAGTATCAAATTTTTTATGGATGAATAGTATTCCATGATATACATATATGAGAGTTACTAATCCATTCACGTGTTGATGGGCACTTGGGTTAATTCTACATCTTGGCAATTGTGAATTGAACTGAAATAAACATTCTAATGCAAATATCCTTTGATAAAATGATTTTTTCTCCTCTGGATATATACCTAGTAATGAGATTGCAGGATCAAATGGAAAGTTTACTTGTAGCTCTTTGAGGATACTTCATACTTCTTTCCACAAAGGCTGTATTAGTTTGAAATCCTACTAGTAGTGTAAAAGTGTTACCTTCTTTCCATATCTACACCAACATCCGCAGCTTTGGGGAAAAGTTTCCATGAAGAAGATCCCTTTGGCAATTTTAAGAACACAAAAAATAAATAAACGGGACATGATCAAGATAAAAAGCTTCTGTACATCTTTGGGCATGACAACTAAAGCAAACAGACAGCCTTCAGAACGGGAGAAAACATGCTCATGCTCTGAATCTGACAAAGGGCTGAGAACAGAAACCAATTAACAAGAAAAGAGCAAACAATACCATTTATAAGTGGGTAATAGACTTGAAGAGAATCTTCTCTGAAGAAAACAGATGAATGGCCAAGAAACACATGAAAAAATGCTCATCATCCCTAATCATCAGAGATAGACTCCATCTCTTAATAGGAGAAGTAGAAAGAATTTGAGGCCATCAACCAACAACAGGTGACAGACTCTGATGTGCCTAAGTGGCTCAGCTCATGGAGATAAAGAAAACTATAATCGACTTGATTACATGGTAATTTCTATATCATATTCTTAGTATCTTATTAAAATAGTGTATGTATTTAAGGTCTCAATAAAGATGACAAAATCTAAGAGGCTGTAGGAAAATAAAAGCTAATAAACAAGCATGAAAAAAAGAATGAAATAAAGGACTGATGTTGGGTACACTTTTTTATAATTACATATTAATTTAAATAAAATAATATTAGTTCAAAAATGATTATTTTAGTATCAAGTAGTTAAATGTTTTCTATGTATAGTATATTGACCACCCAAGGGGCTGTAACTGCTCTACATAAAGAAGTGGTCAACATAAGGAACTGGGCCCACTATTCTGCTACGTATACGTGGTCCATGTCTGGTCCCAGTTGCTGTCATTTTAGGAATACATAGAAACAAAATTTTGAAGGATCAATATTTTCAAAAGGCAAGCTTTTCAAATATTACTATGAAATTTACTGCTTTTTAGAGTTACGGAATTTCCCAGTATAAATTCCACCAGGTGGCATGGAATACACCAGCAGCCAATTGATGGAAGGAGAAAAGAAATGGAGCAAAGGCACTACAACATATTCCCATTTCAATTTAAGACTATTTTTACTCAGAATTTTTAACAAGATAATACTCAATAGATTTGTTAAGCTATTGTGGCAAAATAATTTGAGTAGCACAGAAAGTTTATTCATGATACTGAAGAACAAATCATACAGCTTTCCTAATGAAAAATATATTAATAAGATTAAAACCTTTAATCTCTAGAGATATTGGGACAAAAATGAAAAAGCTTACACGATAATAGTATTTCTTCAAGTGCTTTATTGTTTCACTTTATGAGTTCAAAATGAATCAACTTTAATTCATGTGTGTTCCTCACTTTAACAATTGAACTCAATTTGTAACTGCTACATTAGCTCTCTGGTAGTTTTTCCTTAAGAGACTTAGCATTGGTGTGCTTTGGGGCCATTTTATTAAACCATAAAAAATAGTTGTTTACCATATGAAAGTAAAATATCTGATAATATATAGAAAACAATACCAATTTGTTAAGCTGTCTCTCTCACTAGAACACCAAAATGCATTGATTCATAGGCATGGAAAGGAATACAATATAGATATTCAAGAGCACACACACATATATCCAAAGTTACTTAACAAGAAAGAAATGGTTATATGTCCCATAATTGATAAGTGGCTAGAAAATTTCTGGAACGATATTCCCAACAGTTAAGAGAGTCTTGTTTTCCTTTTTCTGCTGAGATATAAAAGAGAGATTTTTAAGCATAATACAACTCTTCCATTTACTTAACAATTTTCAGTTATTAGAAACAGATGGTGTTTTGGTGGTAAACACAATTAATTTACATTTTAGGTAATTCACTTAATTAGAATTGGACCCCGTGTCTCACATGCATTGGATCCAATCATTACACATCCTCTTTATAATTCTACCAGCTGTCATAAATGTATACTTGTTTTTTTAAATTCATAAAAACATAATTTCTAACTAGGAGTTATCTGTCTGTTTTTCTTCATAATCTGGAGATGAAATACACTACTTTAAAATTGAATTTTAAAAGTGTATTGTAAGTCATTAGGTTATCTTTATTTAAAACAAATGGATATTCAAAGTATACACACATCACCATTTAAAATATCTTCAGTTATTTTCATAAGTATTAACCAAAATATTTTATACTATGAAGATCTATAAAAATATGAATTTTGATAAAACATATGTTTATTAGACCATGGAGATACTTTCTAATTACTTATTTTTTCCCCCAAATGTTACCAAAGTAGGTTATATAAATAAACTAGATAGTGTGATAAAAAGTAAAAACTCATCCAATTTTGAAATACTCCTTCTACATAATGCTACTCATTAAAATGACTGATGTTTTAAACATAGTGTGCTTATGTGTCTATGTGTGTGTGTTTCCTCTTAATCACATTTGTATTCTAATATTATATTGTTGGATTAAATATAATAACATAAGACTATTAATTCAAGTTATTTACATTTTAGTATTTATAAAATGTACATGCTTATCATTTGATACTTTGCTCCTGTTGTAGAGGATGTAAGGTCTGTTTTATTTGTCATGAATTACCAACAAAGACACATATTATTCTTTTATTTCATCAAAGTGTAATTAATAGTTTATTTTGAGTATTTACCTTCTGTAAATAGTCTTTACTTTTGTGTATAGTTAAAATTTATGTATTTTCTTAATTTTTAAAGTTCATTTTTATTTTTTTGTTAGAGACAGGGTCTGAGTAACTGTGTTACTCAGGATAAATTCCAACTCCTAGGCTCAGGTAATACTCCTGCCTTTGCCTCCAAAATATCTGGGACCACAGGTGAGAATCACTGTGCTTGAAAGAGTTATGCATATGTAATCTAATTCTAATAAATTCTAGGAATATTTTAAATTAAAAAAAATCTTAATCTTAATATTTTTCTCCAAATCTCAACTAAGTTTTAGGACCTAGGTTGAGTTTTATTTCCACTTGCTTATCTCTGTGAACAAACTAATTCTAAATCACCATTAAATAATAACAATTTAGGGTACAAGAGTAATACTTAAGTGATGTCACTTCTCTTAACTGTAATACATTATAATTGATATCTTGTATTTTATATTTTCCCAGCAGGTTTTACTGAACAAAAATCATCATCTGTAAAAATAAAGTGAGTAAATAAGTCTGTAAATAAGTGATTATTTACTTTATTGTTTTATCATTATTTTAGGCACAAACTTTAATATTTTACTCTCATTTAATGGACTTTCCTATTGTCAGGAAAAATATGGCACCCTATATTTCCACTAGGTACTAGCAAAGCTCTCAAATAAACATTTTTAATGATTGGCAATAAACTTTTTTAACTACACTATGAAGTGTTTTTAGACTTATAGGAAATAGTGATTAGACATCTCTTTCAGCATGTAGCTCCAGCTTACACCTCATCCGTCATCAATAATTTAAATAATGTTTTCATCTTCTTAGATTTATCATTTACCTATTCTGAAGTAACAAAACAGTTACATTACAGCTCTATAAGGAATTTTGAAAAACTCCACCATATTTCTATTATTCTAAGTCTGAATGCACACCTCAGACCACACATATACTTGGAGAAGACCTGGAGAAGAAGGTACCAGGCTCTGATCTCTTTCTGTAAAAGTAGGAGGTGAAAATTATGGCTGTATTGCCAATTGTATGCAGTTTTAATGTGTGCCTTCTTCTCACAGATTCCCCCATCAAAAGGTGAAAAACATGCAGTCAAATTATTTAAAGGAATCTGTCCCATCATTGCCCAACTACTGAACTGAATCACATACCATCCTACATATGAACTCTAGGAAAGTAGACTGAAAAATTAAATCAAGTATTTTTTTAAAAGGAGGCAGATAACTAGTGATTACAAAATCTAGGGAATATAGATTATTCCAGGAAAATTGCTAAACACTTACTCAGCCAAGGAAATAACCATTGGGGATAGAGAAAAATAACAGAGCTGTTGTAATATAGCATCTAAAATCAACAGTTTTAGATACAATACAATAACATAAATTAAATGGCATGCAAAGAAATAGAAAAGTATGTACATATATGAGGGAAAGAAGGACAACATGAATTGAGAAGTCCTACACTTTGGAGATAATAGACAAAGAATTAAGATCTCCAATATACATGTGTTCAAAGAATAAAGGAAGCAATTTAAAATGAAAAGTTAAAAGAAAGAATGAAAGTATTGCCTCACCAAATAGACAGTATCAATAAATAGAAATTATGCAAAAGAGCCAAATAAAAATTTTGGAGTTGAGAAGTAAAATAATTAATTTCAAAAATAATTGATCACTAAAGGAACTCAAAGACAAATTTCTGCTGGAAGAAATACTCAGAAAACATCAAACTGGGTCAATAGAGTTTACCCAAACTGAAGAGCAGAAAGAAAATGTAGACAAATGAAAGAAGGCTCAGAGAACTGTGGGAAACCAGCAGTTGTTTTGATATAAGTATACCAAGAGTCCCAGAATGTGAAGAGGAAGGGGTACAACTAATCCTTCAGAAATTGTGACAAAACTATATATATGATGTGAAATGTCAAATCTACATATTCATGAAGATCAATGAGCAGGATAAAACAAGCAGGATAAAAGCAAGTAGGTCCACTCAGACTGACCATCTTTAAAATAGTACAGACTAAAATAAAAAGAAAAGTTTTAATTAAACAAAATAAAGGTGATTTGCTGATATGAGAGAACCCTAATAAGATTAACAATATACCTTTCCCTAGAAACTGTGGAGAGCAAAAGACAATAAGAAGACACTTTTCATGTGCTAAAGAAAAAGAAAGACAACTCAAAATTTAGTATTCAACTAAATCTCCTTCAAAAATGAGGAGAAATTAAAAATTGTTCAGCTGAACAAAAATGGAGAGAATGAATTGTGAGAAGACTTTTCATACAAAAAATACAAAAAGGAGTTCTTTTGACTTAATTGAGAGGAAACCAAACTGTAACTCAAGTCTGTGCAAGCAAAAATGGAGTATTTTTTTTATTTAGCCTTTTGGTAACGCTAAGTATGGATAAAGGCAGTTTAGTGTATTTTTAGCGTAACTGTATTTTCCATGATTTTTAAGGAAAACAGCGTAAAGAAATATTAGAATACTGATAGGCAAAAAAAAAAAAAAAAAAAAAAAACAACGTGTATTTTGTTTGACAGTAATAGTGCACTAGATGGAGAACACTGCACAGACTACAATGGACGATGTACTCTTCCCAAGCATATGTGTCATGTTCTCTAGGGTAGACTGTGAGTTAAAGTACAACATAAGCTGAAATAAATTCAAAATGATAGAAACCATATACGGCCTGTTTTCTTATCACAGTATAATTAAATTAGAAAAAAACACCATAATGTAATTTAATACATTCACAGGTAAATAAAAACTGAGTAATAAACTCCTAATAACCAATAGATGAAAGAAGAAATTACACGGGATATCAGAGAATATTTTTAGCACTCTGTGAGGTTGAGGAGGACCGATTGCTAGAGTTTAGAAGGTTGAGATCAGCCTGAGCAAGAGTGAGATCCCACCTCTACTAAAAGTAGAAAGATTAGCCTGTTGTTGTGGTGCCTCTAGTCCAGCTACTCAGGAGGCTGATGCAGGGATCACCTGAGTTCAGAAGTTTGAGGTTTCAGTGAACTACCATGACACTACACTGCACTCTACAGGGGTGACAGAGTGAGACTCTATCTCAAAAAAATAAAAAATAAACTTAAGAAAAATAAAAATAAATACACAACATATAAAGCCTAAAGGGATTTAATTAAAATAGTGTATTTTACATATTTATATATTTTACATATATATAGTGTACACACACATATATATATGTATGGGGAATACATATATATGTACATATATAGGAGAATATATACACATACACACATATATGTATGTATATATATGTATATATATTGGGCAATATATATGTGTATATATACATACATATATGTGTGTGTATATAATACATACATATATGTATATATATACATACATATGTGTGTATATAATACATACATACATACATATGTGTATATATATTACCCATTATATATAGAGATTTTTTCTTCTTTTTTAAATGTTTGGGAATATATTTAAAAAAGAAGAAAAAAAATCTATAACCTAGACGTCCAGCTGAAGACACTGAAAAAAAAAATGGAGCAACAAAACCAGTGTAAACATGAAGAAATCAATAATAAAGATTTGAGTGTAAATAAAAGGAGGGAGAAAATAATAGAAAACATCAATGAAACTAAAATCATTGAAAAGATCTTTAAAAAATGGTAAATATCTAGATAGACCAAGATAAAAAGAGAGAAGGATTCAAGTTTCTAAAATCATAAATACTGGCCTTTTAAAAATAAAAAATGATTATAGGCAAAAGTTAGATGAAATGGATAAGCTTAGATACAAAACATTAAAGCTGAATTGAAAGAATACAAAATCCAGAAAACCTTTACAAAACAAAGACATTAGTCAGAAATCTTCTCACAAGACCAGAAAGAGTTAGATTCACTACTGAATTCTTGCCAAATATTTAAAGAGAATTAATGGCAAATTTTATCAAACTATTGAAAACCCTAAAAAATAAAGGAAAATTTTATAACTATATCAGGACAACATTATTCTGATAATCATAACAGGTAAATACATCAAAAAGAAGGAAAAATATGGGTTGATATTCCTCCCTGCTACATAAATAAGTTGGCCATACATTTCTCATTTCTTTTACAGTCAATTGAGACCAACAGCTCAAAAGCCTTTTAGTAAGAACTTCAAATTTGTACATGTTCAATTGATATACACAGTATCCAAATAAAAAGATAAATACATTTTTAGCTATTTAGAGCCTGGATACTTTGCAAGCTCCCCCAAAATATATAGCATATCAATACACAAGGAAAACCCGGGGGCTGTAGCCCGGGGCTATAAAAGACCCCACAGACCCCACGTTCCAGCTGCCCTGGGAATTCCCTGACACAGAGAATCCTGTCGTGCTGCGTAATGATGGTGTCCTGAGAAGCAAAGTCCTGTCTTCTTCTCTTGTCCCTTTAAGGCCTCTCCTCCTCCTGAAAGATGTCCTCCTACTTTTGTATCTAAAAGGTCTCATGCTTGAGGCTCTTAACCTCTCGCATAGTCTGTGGAAGTGTCGATGTAAAACTCAGCATCTGTCACTGCCTTTTCATGGTCACATAATTTTCCTAAATCAGCCCAGTGTCCCTTTGCTGTAATCACTTCTTTTCCTTTAGGTATGTGATGTCAAATAAGTAAATAAAGAACATGTGAACATAGAAATGAAGAGCACATACTTTTACTGATAGTTCTCTAATTGGTATTTTAGTCTAGAAAATGGTTTTGACGCAGTAACACTTCCGGGAGGCGACCATGTAAGTGACGGCGCTGTGTGCTTCCAGCGGCCCCCGGGCGCCTCTCTCGGCCTCCTGGACCCGGCTCGGGAAGTGGGCGCGGACCCGGGGGCTAGTGGCCCGCCGGCCGTCGAGCCCAGCAGTCTCTAGTCATGGACCGGGACCTCATGCGGCAGTCGCTGAATTGCCACGGGTCGTCTTTACTCTCCCTGCCCCGGAGGGAACAGCAGGACAACCCACACTTGCGGAGCCTCCCAGGGCCCGCTGCCCCACCTGCAGCTCCAGGGCAGGAAAGAGAAGAGAGTTGACAATATAGAAATAAAAAAATTTATTTCTAAAAAGCAGATTTGCTTTTTGCGCTTTCCTGGAAATCAGATGCACCTGCAACTTCTGAACTAAATGAAGACAATGCAGATCATCACGCAGTCATGCCACCTTTGGAACAGTTCATGGAGATACCTAGTATGGATTGTCAAGAGCTGTTTTTCAGGGATATTGAGCGTGGTGATATAGTAATTGGAAGAATTAGTTCCTTTCGGGAATTTGGTTTTTTCATGGTGTTGATCTGTTTAGGAAGTGGCATCATGAGAGATATATCCCACTTAGAAATCACTGTAAGTTAACTTTTCAGCTCTTTGGATTGCTTCTATTTTTTAAAAGTTATCTCAATGCAAGAAATTATTTGCATCCAGTTTGGGAATTAAGTATTAAAAAGTAAAGTAGCTTTTTTTAAAAAAGAAAAATTATATTGGCTGGTGATTTGTAGAAGACTGTAACTGGACCCACACCTTTCTCCTCTAACAAAAATTCATTCTCACTGGTTAAAAGACTTAAAAAAAATATTAAACAAAATATTACACAGTTCTTTCCCCCATTTCTGGGTTTAGGAGTTGTTTGGACCCTTTGGTTGGCAGGGGCAGTGGCCTTTTTTAAATACACAAAGAGGTATCCATAGACGTAGTGAAGTTAATTGATATTCTGCACTTGTTTCTTATAGTCAGACATGTATATTCTTAGTTATTTAATACTTGGCGTTAGGTACTTGCATGTGCATAATTAAGAGAAAATTTGTCATTTATATACATGGATATTTACAATAATTAAATGTAAATGATTTGTACATTTACTTTGCCCAGCATGGGTAGTCCTGAATTTGAACTAATGTGTCACTTCAAAAGATTGAGTTTTTGCTGTCTCTCTAGGCAGATGAAAAGGAAGAAAGGCAAAAGCTATCATAGACTGGATAAGGGACAAAATTTTGGAGAGTTTGCATTTCATTTTCACTGGAATCCTTATGCTTTCAGGACAAATAACTAGTTTTATATTTGAAGCATGCAAAATATCTTTTTGTTTTATCCATGACTATACTTGATTCTTGACACTAGTGGAAGGTTTGATGAATTTTTTGGTTTTTTTGAGACAGTCTCATGCTGTTGCCCAGGCTAGAGAGTGGTGATATAGTAGCTCACTGCAACTTCAAACTCCTAAGCCCAAGCATTCCTCCGGCCTCAGCCCCCCAGGTAGCTGGAACTACAGGACTGAGCTACTACCCTGGCTAACTTTGTAACTTTTTTGTACAGACAGAGAGTCATTATGTTACTCAAACTGGTCTCTTTAACTCTTGACCTCAAGCAGTCTCATCTCAGCCTCCCAGAAAGTGCTAGGATTACACGTGAGCTACCGCATCTGTGGTTAAGTTTTGAACTGAACCAGAAAACACATTTTACTGTGTTTAGACATAGAAATAACTTGTAACTAAGATCCTTATTTAAATTTAGACTGTGTGGTATTTGTTATTTTTTAGTGTTCATGTCAGCTATTAGCTGTTTACACTGAACAACTAAGATAACAGAAGACCTTTTTCTCACCAAATTCTGAAATGTCTGGTGTTGTAAACTGTTTCTCATTGCAGGCTCTTTGTCCTTTAAGAGATGTGCCTTCTCATAGTAATCACGGAGATCCTTTATCATATTACCAAACTGGTGACATCATTCGAGGTGATGAGTTTCATCATACTAATAAAAAGTAAAAGTTGTTGATTTTTGCTTTTATTTATTAATTTTGAAAATATAGTCGATAATAAGGGTAGTTTTGGGAAAGTTTTTTTTTTTTAATGTTTATATTTTCTTACTAATCAACTTAGTTCTCTCTTTCTTTTAAAGCTGGAATCAAGGATATCGACAGATACCATGAAAAGCTTACAGTGTCTCTGTATAACTCATCTCTCCCACCATCCTTGTCTGGTATTAAATTAGGTGTAATTAGTGCTGAAGAGCTTCCTTTATATTACAGGTAATTTATCTATGTTATTTCAACAACAGTTCACTACAAAATTTCTTGGTTTAAAAAAATTGCAGGTTTGGCGCCTGTAGCTCAGGGAGTAGGGCGCTGGCCACATACACTGAGGCCGGCGGGTTTGAGTCCAGCCCGGGTCTGCTAAACAACAAAGACAACTGCAGTCAGAAATAGTCGGATGTTGTGGCGGGCTCCTGTAGTCCCAGCTACTCGGGAGGCTGAGGCAAGAGAATGGCTTAAGCCCAAGAGTTTGAGGTTACTGTGAGCTATGATACCACTGTCCTCTATCCAGGGTAATACAGTGAGACTGTCTCAAAAAAAAAAAAAAGATTGCAAATTTGTCAAATGTTTGATGATAATTTTGATTTCTCCTATTGCAAAACGTGTGCATTTTGTTTTTATAAGCCTTAAATTACTTGTGACTTGGTGAAAGGAACCATACCATAATGTTGCCATGTGTTCATGTACAAAGGTGATATTGATATTTAAACCTCATGTTATTTCTTTCTGGAAATGGGATGTGCAAATTATATTTGTCTTTTTCATGTTTTTTTGTGTTTGTGTGTATTTTTTTTTAAAGGAGAAGTATTGAACTGAATAGCAATTCTTTGGAATCCTATGAAAATATGATGCAGAGTTCCTTGGGATTTGCTAATCCAGGAGTAGTTGAATTCCTTCTAGAAAAACTAGGAATAGATGAATCTAATCCACCATCTTTAATGAGAGGCCTGCAAAGGTATAGTAAATCAGTATTATTCTCTTAGGTGGTGAGGGGAGTAGGGCTAAGTTCAGAAGCTCTATAGCTGAAGGAGATGTTTGACCATACCTAGCCTATAACAGGACTAGCCCAGGTGATTCCATCCCCTTCTGGAGTTGGCTCTTTTATCAGTGATTAGATATGTACCATGTGACCAAGAAGAGAAGAGTGCAAAAACTTTTTATAAGAATTTATATATATGGCCAAAGAAAAAATACTTTTTAACAACAATAGTAACTTTTGACAGTGTGAGCCTTTTGTAAAAGGCTTGGAATTCTCTTTTAATGTTGTGTGCCTATCAGGCAGAGTGAAATGTAGTTATTTTAAAAGTATTTATGATTAAACTTTTCTTTAACAGCAAAAATTTCTCTGAAGATGATTTTGCTTCAGCTTTGAGAAAGAAACAGTCGGCATCTTGGGCTTTAAAATGGTATGAAGACTTATCTTTCAACAACTGCATTATCTAGTCTAAGATGTCAGGATAAGGCGAGAGTACTTAATCATTGCTAAGACCAAACCTTGTAAATGAATTAAAGTGATGCCTTTTTGATGTTAGCTTTTTAAAAATAGCTTTACATTGTACAACTAATAGACTTTTTACCCAGTATTTCCAAGTTTTCTCAAAAGGAATTAGTATATTGATACCTTGACTTCATAAATATGACTATCCAAAGGCAGACTGCTTCTTAGTTATATTGAGAGTATTAACAAAACTAAAATGTAATACTTGCCAAATTTGATGACATTTGTATGTATCCACGCTAACATTTGATGATAGTAGATATTCTGTAAGTGTCTGATGCTTTAAATGTCTTTCTTAGTGTGAAGATTGGAGTTGATTATTTTAAGGTTGGCCGCCATGTGGATGCTATGAATGAATACAACAAAGCTCTGGAAATAGATAAACAAAATGTGGAAGCTTTGGTAGCTCGTGGAGCACTGTAAGCAAATTAAGGATTTTAAGGAATGTTTACAAGTTGAATGTGAACAAGATTTATGAATAGCTCACAAGATAAGTTCCTCTAATTTTATTTCTGTCTATAGGTATGCAACAAAAGGAAGTCTGAACAAAGCAATAGAAGATTTTGAGCTTGCATTAGAAAACTGTCCAACTCACAGGAATGCAAGAAAATACCTCTGCCAGACACTTGTAGAAAGAGGAGGGCAGTAAGTATTAGATTTTTTTTTAATGGTAGAGGTCTATCTGCCATGTTAAAGAGAATAGAAGGAGAATGAATGAATGAATGAACATAGTAGAGGTTTGATATTCAACCAATGACTATAAAATTTTAATGTAAGGAAATAGAATCTCTGCATCACTTAACACATTCTTGACAGCAGTTTTGCCACAGAAGCTATCCCATGTCATTGGCTGTTATTCCAGTGACATGATCAAGAAAGCTTTTATAATATCCTGCATTACCCTGTAGGTAAAATTAAAATTGCTACAGCTAATATAAGTGCAAACATGAGTTAATTCATAATCCATCAACAGCGTTTGGGCATGAAAACACAAGTTAACTTGTCACCTGTCAACGGTGTGTTAATATGCCACACACTTCATTTCAGTTTTATTTTAAATGTAGTCCTTTTAAATCTTGTCCTTTTTTTCCTGCCTTATTACTGAGGTTCTTTATGATTAGAGATATTTTAACATCTCTTAGGTTCATTGTTCTGCATATCTGTTGTCATTACATAGAAATATAAATGCAAAAGTACAAGAGATTAGGTAAGTATTCTCTTCTGAAGTTTTTATTTTAATAGTGGGGAATTTAATTTCTAAATCTATCATCCCAGTGGTATAATGTCAGAAGTATGAATTGTGCATTCTATAGTTAATTGTAAGATTTTACTATTATATTCACCGTATTTTTCTATTCTGTCCAGTAATATCCACAAATTAAAGAGCAGATTAAAAACAAACCTATAATTATGTTAACTATCCTGAGAGGCTGACATAATGCCTTACATAGTAGTTGTATCATAAGTATTTAGTGATTAACAAGAGCAGTTTAATTTATAAAGTATTTGGAAGAGATATAATACTTTATATAATTTGGTAACAGCCTGCTTTAGTGATTAAAAACCAATTTTTAATTAATAGCATCTATGTTTTTTAAAAATAGATTCGTCTCCTTTCTGTTTCATGAGTTTGGCTAATCATTCCTACTTGTATAGTCACTCTAGTTCAACCGATCACAGATTTCAAGTTAATAATATTTTGCAATATTTATAACTCGTCAGAACTTCTAATTCATGATTAGAGTAGCTTTTTTATATCGTCAGTAGGTGGATAGCTGGTACCTACTTTGATGTGCTGCGTCTTATCACCTGCATTTCACTGTCTTGTAGCTTAGTGAATGGCAGCACCATCCATGATCCAGCCAGAAATAATGGTCGTCTTTGTCTCGTTCTTTGCTCCCCATGTCCCATCTACTGACACAAAAGTGATTTCATCGTGTTTATTTGTTTACTTTTTCCTTCTAAGAAGTAAAAGCATTTTGCAAAGTCCCTCCACTGCTTTGTATCCAAACTTGCTAGTTGTGATTTTTGACAACATAGACTTCTGAGCTTCATCTAATGATTATCCTCCCTACAGGCTGGTGATGATACACATTTATGAGTTGATATTTCCAAAGAAACTTAGGAGTGAATTTTCTGGGAAAATGTTTCTGTAGAAGGAAAATTTTTTATAAACTATTATGAAAACCCAGCCTGTATAATTCTGTGCTAAATTTTAAGATCATTCTAAATTTGTGGGTATCAAGTTTATCGCTTGTTTTCATGTACTGTGACGAGAGTGTGCTGATATTGAATATATAGAATGACTTTATTTTTTGATATACTTTCTGTTTTCTTGTTTTTCCTTCCCTAATATATATTATTTTTTTTTTGTAATACATGCCAAACCTAGGATCTCTAATATATATTTTTTCCTAATAGATTCCTTAAACTCTTCATAGAAGAGAATTTCCCTTCTATACTTAAATTTTTTCTAAATTTTTTATTATTATGTGTACATAATAGTTATATATCTTTATAGGGTATATTTAACTTTTTTTTTTTTTTACATGTGATGGTTTGATACAGCCATGCAAAGTGAATTAATCAAATCAGAATAATTGGGGTATCTGTCACCTGAGGCATTTAAAACATTTCTTTGTGTTAGGAATATTCTAATTCCACTCTGTTAATTATTTTAAAGTATACCCTAGGTTATTGATTATAGTCAAACTTTGTTGTGCTATCAAATATTCATTCCATATGACTATATTTTTGTATCCATTAACCACCCTCACTTTATCCTCTCACCTACCCTCTGATAACCATAATTCTACTCTTATCTTCATGAGATCAGTTGTTCTTAATGTTTAGCTCTCACATAGGAGTAAAAACCTGAGATTGGTCTACCTGTGCTTTTTTCGTTATGTCACATAACATAATGTTCTCTAGTTCTACCTATGTTGTTGCAAATGGCAGGATTTCATTCATTTTGCGGCTGTAACATGCTGTATACAGTATCACTTTTTTTTTTTTGAGACAGAGCCTCAAGCTGTCACCCTGGATAGAGTGTCGTGGCATCACAGCTCACAGCAACTTCCAATTCCTGGGCTCAAGCGAGTCTCCTGCCTCTGCCTCCCAAGTAGCTGGGACTACAGGTGCCCGCCTCAACGCCCAGCCATTTTTTGGTTGCAGCCATCATTGTTGTTGGCGGACCCAGGCTGGATTCGAACCCGCCAGCTCAGGTGTACGTGGCTGGCGCCTTAGCCCGCTGAGCCACAGGCACCGAGCCAGTATCACGTTTTTTTAAAATCTATTTAAACACTTAAGTCAATTCCAAATCGTAGCTATCATGGTAGTGCTGCAGTGAACATGGGAGTACAGATAGACATCTTTTTGACGTACAGAATTCCCCTCTTTGAGTTTATATACTCAGCAGTGGGATTGCTGGGTCGTATGGTACTACTTTTAGTTTTTTGAGGTACCTCTATAGTTGCACTAATTTACATCCCCACCAACAGCATACAAAGGTTCTCCTTTCTCCACATCCTTAGTAGCATTTTATCACCTGCCTTTTAACAAATGCCATTTTAACTAGGCAGAGATGATATCTCATTGTAGTTTTGATCTGCATTTCTCTGATGACTAATGATGTTGAGCATTTTTTGATACACCTATTGGCCATTTGTATGTCTTTTGAGAAATACCTCTTCAGTTTTCTCTGCCCGTTTTTTAATTGGATTATTTGATTTCTTCCCATTGAGGCGTTGGAGCTCCTTATATATTCTAGTTAGTAATCCCTTGTCAGATGAGTAGCTTGCATGTATTTTCTCCCGTTCTGTAGGTTGACTTTTCACTTGGTTGATTGTTTCCTTTCCTGTGCAGAAGCTATGTAGCTTGATAAGATCCCATGTGCCCAATTTTGCTTTGTCTGCCTAAGCTTTGAGGGTATTACTCAAGAAATCATTGCTTAAATCAGTGCCCTGGAATGTATCCCCAATGTTTTCTATTAGTAATTCATAGCTTCAGGTTTTAGATCTTTAGGTCTTTAATCCGTTTTGATTTAATATATGGTGAGAGGTGTAGTTTTGTTCTTCTGCATATGGTTATCCAGTTTTCCCAGCACCATTTATTGAAGAGACTTTTCTTTCCCCACTGTATATTTTTAGCATCTTTGTCAAAAATAACTTCACTATAGATGTGTGGATTTATTACTATTCTGTTCCAGTGGTCTGTGTGTCTGCTGATTTTAGGCCACTACCATTCTGTTTTGGTTATTATAGCTCTGTAGTATAATTTGAAGTAAGATAATGTGATTCCTCCAGTTTTGTTCTTTTTCCTTGGAATGACTTTGTTATGGGTCTTTTATGGTTCCATATAAATTTTAGAATTTTTTTTTTTTTT
>CAUYRH010112344.1:0-11949 GCA_963574655.1 Perodicticus potto | reverse complement strand
GGTGGGGCCACACCTATGGTGCATCTTAGAAGGGTACAGGCAAAGCTTACTAAATGCAGAATACAAATGTCTTCATACAATAACTAAGAAAATGCCATGAAGGGTATGTTAAACAGTTTGATGAAAACATTTCAGATTGTAAATGAAACTGGCACATTGTACCCCTTGATTGCACTAATGTACGCAGCTATGATTTAATAAAAAAAAAAAAACTAAAAAAAAATAAACAATACTAAAAAAAAAAAAAAAGGATTTGAAAACCAAAAGAATAAAGGATGTGGAGGTGGCCTACTAGTGAAGGTATCCAGCTGCTCTAACTCCCCGGAGACTGGAGTGGAGGGTGGAGACTCTCATTCCTGTAAGAAACCTGTTGTAGGACTTCCTGAGAGCAGGGTTAACTCTGTTCCTTAGGAGTCTTAGAGTAGCTGATCTACGTGACTGGAAGAGTGAAAATGTCAATGTACATTGTGGTTCTGTTAAAGCTCTGGCATTTGTGAAGGTCTTGGGCATTTAGGAACCCTCCGTCTAGAAGGATGTACTGTGTATGCCATGTCATGCTTAATTTCAAGTGTTTCATGGGACCCTCTATTTCGGGTCCTGGCAGAACAAGCGAGGGAAAGCTTGTGGAATGGTTTGTATTCCCATTAGTTAGCTACTTCATAAATATCTGTGATGATAAAGAGTGGATGTGTTGGTGGTTTTAGACAGGCAATAAGGGGGGATTTGTTTGTTTTAATTTTAGGCATTTTAAACAGCACATGCATGTAGATTTTAAAATATTTGCTTTAACACAGCACTAAATATTGTTAGGGGCAAGGAAAGTTTATAGCAAAGCACATTTGCTTGGGGAGAAGGTTTCCATGGCTCTCCAGTAGCTGTTATATGTTTATATCCTCCCAAACTTTCACTCTGGCTTTTTTCCCAGGAAAGAAAAATCTACCCTTTCCCATTCTTCTACCCCTAGTGTGTGTGGGCGGCTGTGCATCTCCATGGAGAGGGCACTGGGAATAAAGCTGTGCAGAATGCTCCTTTGCTCCCAGAATCACAAGCCAAATGGAATTGTTCTGAATTGGCTGGGTCTTACTTACTTACTTACTCAGGATTATGCTTGGAAAGAGACAAGATCAGGGTGTGATGTGTCTTTGTTAGTACAAATAAATCAGTTGGCTCGGTGGATTTTGGGAGTGCTGGTAACATTCATTGTGTAGGGATCTCAACTACCCAGGAAATATTCAGAATACTCAGTAACTCATGATGCCCTGCCTTTGGCAACATCTGCTTTCTCCTCCTTCCCACCCCCCACATATGCATACAATACTCATTGATGAGTGGTGGTGGGGAAGGTGAAGCGATTTCAATTTTCAGGTTTCTCAGAGCAATAGAAGAATGGTTACAATGTGGTGTGCTGTAGGTGAGATAGAAGCCTGAAACGTGCTGTTAAATGCAACGATAGGACCGTCCACATCCACAGTTAGCTGGCTTTGTCTCTATATATCAACAGTCCCCAACATTTTTGGCACCAGGGACACTGGTTTCATGGAAGACAGTTTTTCCACAAACTCGGGTGGTGGGTAGGAGAGATGATCTCAGATGATTCAAGCCCATTACGTTTATTGTGTGCTTCATTTCTATCATTGTTAGTTACATTGTAGCATATAAGGGAACTTCCCATAATGCAGAACTAGTGGGAGCTGGAGCGTTTTCCTGCAACTAGAAGGTCCCATCTGGGGGTGATGGGAGGTAGTGGGAGATGAAGCTTTGCTTGCCTACTGCTCACCTCCTGCTGCTTGGCCCAGTTCCTAACATGGACTGGTACTGGTCCAAGGCCGGGGGTTCGGAGAGCATAGCTCTATATCCAATGACAAGTTATGGTTGTTCAGGTAATACGCTGCTATATTGCTCTGAAGTTACACCTCTTTTAAGATGTGCTGGTTGAAAGTTATAACTTTACTCGGGCTTTTGTTTCTTAAGTTAAGACAGAGTTTTTTTAAGGTATTTTCTTACATGTTATGGTTGTTCAGGTAATACCCTGCTATATTGCTCTGAAGTTATACCTCTTTCAAGATGTGCTGGTTTGAAAGTGACAACTTTACTCAGGGTTTTGTTTCTTAAGTTAAGATAGAATATTTTTAAGGTATTTTCTTACCCCAGAGGCAAGGGAAGCCTTTTCAGTAGACTTTTAGATCTATTTGGTATGTTTTGATTTTTAAAATTAAATCTTTGAGAGAATCAAGTTAAAGCATAATATATTATAGCACCATTAAAACAACAATACCCAAATACCATGCTTTGATGTTTTATAGTTGGAAAATGGCATCTAGGAAAGAAGGATTAAAGTTCCATATTACAAAAAGATCATCAATCTGGGTTTTTTAGTTTAATGTGGAAAATATTAACAGTGATTTTGTTAAGTTGTTTATGAGCATAACTGTGGCTTCTTGTCCCCTTGTCCTTTGTAGAACCACTCTGATACATTAGCCTACTTCTTGATGGCTTCTTCTCTCTCTGGATAGAAGGAAATACATCCTCTACTCACCCCTAAGCATTCCAAGAACAATACATAGCTTGTTGGTCCAATCGATGTTACTACTGTTCAACAATTTTAAGTATTATTTGCATAGCAATATTTCTATCATGTTCATTTGATGCATGTTTGTAAAAATTCCCTGAGAGTTTTGAAGACCTCAAAGACATTTCTCAGTTTACAGTGGAAATGGTTGTTCCAAGACCGCGTTTTCTTCTTTTCAAAACCACTTCCCTGTTACCTGCCTCTAGCTGGAGTCAGAGGAGAGGGACGCTCTCTTTTGGCAGAGTAATTCTATAACCAGGGCATGGAAGCCTTCAGAGCTTTCTTGTTCATACTTTGATGTTTTGTAAACACGAAACAATATTCCTATTCTGGTTCCAACCCTGTTAGGGGAGTGGTTAACTCAGCATAAATCCAAATATAGCCGAGATGAAAGGAAATCGGTTGAGGAGACTTTACTCCTGGGATCAGGTGAGAAGCAGCTAGTGTCATTCTGAATGTGCTACAGAAGAGGAAATCCTTGCAGCCCTCTTAGTGTTCCCATTTAGAAAGTTCCTATTAAAGTTTGCTATATAGTTAAAGCTGGCGTTTTGAACCTGTCTGAGAACACAGGGAACTCTTGTCATGAATAACGCCGAGGAGAGACGCGTTAGGACGCCTACCTTTTATCTCGCTGTTGATCCTGGTGTTGCATTCCGTTCTGTCACTTTAGTTAAAATGTTACTTTGGAAGGCAGAGGTCATTTGGAGATTGTCTTGTGGCATGTAAATAAAAATATTATCAAGTCTTTGTTTTAAAGTTACACTGCCTCTCTCCTTCTTCCTCTTCTTCGTTATAAGGTTTCCACCTTGCAGACTTTTAGCATGAATAGGATTCCATTATGTTTCACAAGCATACCATAAAATGAAGAAAATATGAAAGCACTCCTATATTCTTAACATTCTTGCTGTGTTAGGTTATACATTATATAGGAAAAAGGAGGCAATTAAAAAATATGCTGTATCTGCTTATTTTAATGCCATTTGCATACATCACCTAAAATACATAAAAGCTGTGCAGGGGTATAAGAAAAGATATGTAAAGGCCAGCTTGCCGGATTGAACAAAAATGAATGGATCTTTGAAAGTTATGAGTCTGTTCAAGCCTATCATCTTTTAAAACTAGAGTCTTAGACACATAACTACAGAAGTTAGGTAAGTGAAATAAAGATCTGTTGCATTTTGGACAATGAGAATTTTCTTCATATGTGCAGAGAAATATACAGTATTTGATAGTGAAATGTGTGATACTCAATGTTGTAGAGAGCTGGGCTGGCCCTGCCCAGCAGTGGCTGGTGATTACCTAGACAGAATGCAACTGCCCAGTGCCAGAATTTTGTTTTTACAAGAGAGGGCACAAACCTGCTTTCTTCTGTAGTCAGACCTGATCTTTAAACAATGAGAGAAAAAATCAAACTCTCTCTATAATCCAAACAATATAGGTCTCCAGGCTGGATCTGCCTGGGGTCTCCAATTTGTAATCCCTGGCAAACCAGTATGTTTGATTTAAAACAAAAAAGAAACAAAAAAAATGGGCAGGAAATTTATTCATACAATTTACAAATTTATTCAATCATCTTAGCTTTTCATAGATTGGTTTGCTTTGTCAATGAAAAATTTATAACCTCCACATTCCATTGCATTATCTGGTAAATGTGTATCATTTGTCAAGTTAAATATGTATTCTCCTTTTTTTATATACAGTATTTTAAATTTAATTTTAAACTCATTGAAGTAAGGCACTTAAAATTCTATGTATTTTTTTTTTCCTTCTGGGTAGATGCCCAGTAATAGGATTGCAGGATCAAAGGGGAGGTCTAATTTGAGTTCTTTGAGAGGAAATTTGCACTAGACTGTTTGTCACAGACCAATTTACAATTGCCACATTGTGGAAGCAATCTAAATGCCCACCAATCCAGGAATGGATTAACAAACTGTGGTATATGTACATCATGGAATTCTATTCAGCCAGTAAAAAAGATGGAGGCTTTACATCTTTTGTATTAACCTGGATGGAATTGAAACACATTCCTCTTAGTAAAGCATTGCAGGAATGGAGAAACAAGAATCCATGTACTCAGTTCAGATATGAGAACAATTGTTGCTCTAGTACATGGGGTAGGGGAATGGGGGAGTGGAGAGAGGGAAGAAGTTGGAGGTCATGATGTGGGACACATCTTTTTGGGGGGGTGGGACACAATTTTAAGAGGGAATTTACCTGACAAATGCAATCAGTGTTACCTGGTTCTTTGAACTCTCAATGAATCCTCCACAATACAAACAAAAAACAAAACAAAACAAAACTCTATGTATTACACCGTTTTCAACAAACAGTGGCAATTTCATGCCCCACCCCTACCTGCTCTTTGGGGTCAACCACTTTCAACTTTCTTAAATGTTTCTTATTTCTCAGCAATGTGCTTGAGTGACTGTTTCTTGATTTTTAAAATTTAAGGCATTTTCAATTGACCTATGATGAATACCATAGTTCTTTTTCATTCTTTCTTCCCAGTTCTCAGCCTCTAACCAACTTCCCCATTTGTTCTGCTTCATTAGTTAAAAGTTTTGGTGCAATCAATACTGTTTCCACATTGGTATGATGATAAAATATTGTCCAAAGCTGAGTCACACAGTATACTTGTGCAATTTTTTTTATTTTTCTGGCTTTAATAATGGTTTCAATTCTTTTAAATATATTTCTGACTTATCTGGAATTTCTGGGATCTCAGATTTCTGGGAAAGGTTTCTCAGGAGGTGTACGTATAGTATATAAATAGAGATATGTAGATGTATAAAATTTATTTGACATTTACATGTAACAATGTCTGTTCTTTACTCACACTTGATTGCCAAGGTTTGAAATTCAAGGTGGAAGTCTTTGTCTTTCAGAATTTTGGAAGCAGTGTGTTGTTGTTCTCAGTTTTATTGTTGAGAAGACCACCTTTGCAGCACCTTTGCAATCTCACCATACTTGCCTTCCCCATGCTTAGAAATTTCATGATGTGTATGCATTTTTAAATCATTCATTGTGCTGTGTATTTTAGGCATTTATTAGAGCCTTTCAACTTGTAGACTTATCTCTCAGATTTGGGAAACATTATTTCTTTATCCTTCTCCCGAACACACACACACACACACACACACACACAATTTTTTAATTGTCTTTTTGCTTCTGTTATTTCGAATTTCGGACCTTTGGAGTATTCTTCTAATCTTCTTATCTTTTCCTGCCCTGATTTTTCCTTTTTCTTATTGATCTCGCTGTGATGTTTTCTAAGGTTTATTTTAACTTTCTATTGACTTTAATTTATACCTTCCAAATTTTAGTTTCTAAGAGTTCTTCATTGATTTCTGAATGTTTCTTTATTCCATATAAACAAAGCTATTGTCTATGGATGCAGTGTTTTCTCATATCCCCGAGGATATGTGGTAAAGTGTTTTTGAAGTTTTTCTTTGCTATGTGCACTATCTTTTCACAGTCATATATATTTTATATATTTTTTTATTTTGTTAGTCTCTAACTTTCATGTTAGAGGATTTCCATAAATCCATGGTGAACCTTCCTGCCTGGTTGTACTTGAGTGAATCTCTGTTCTGGTCTTACTGATTGTGATGGTTTTCCCTGTAGAGTCATTCTGTGTCCTGTTGGGTCTCCCAAGTGTCAGTATTTATAGTTTTGGTTTTCTTTCTTGAACTTGTCTGTTTCTCTGTAGAGCAGCAGTTCTTGAACCTTTAGCCTCATGACCCCTTTGCACACTTAAAAACTATTGAGGACTTACCTTTCTAGACCAGTAATGCCCCAAAGAAATATAATGCAAATAAAAATTGCAAGCTACAAATATGATTAAAAATTTTCCATTAGCCATTAAGAGTCAAAAGGCTAAATTAATATATTTTAACCCAATAAATTCAAAGTATTATTTCAACACGTAATTAACATAAAAATTTAGAGAATTTTATGTTCTTTTTTATACAAAATCTTTGAAATCCCTTGTATATTTCACACTTCCAACATATCTCAGTTCAAACTAGTCATGTTTCTAGAATTCAGCAGCCACGTGACTAGACATTTCTATAAGGATACAAAGCCATCAAGCTTTTGTTTGTATGAGTTGTATCTATGAGTTCTCGATGTGTTAGAAACTAACACTAAGAAATTATAAAAATAGTTATGTAATTTAAGAAAGAAGTAAGAATCCACCACATGGTAGCCGAAATACTTCACTTTAGTATACGATAACTGTTTTTTAAGACAAAATTTAATAAGAGTGGCATTATTTTATATTATTGAAAATTTCCTTAATATATATCTTAATGGAAGATAGCTAGATCCTCACATCTGCCTTAGCATTCGCTCTGCTGCAGTCCGTCACTTTGCTTTAAGGGTAGGAAGGAACTCTAGCCCATACAGGGGTGTCAACAGGGAGGAATATTTTAACAGGATTTTCAGATAATGACAGATAGCCTCCTTTGATACTACACCAACACTTGCAAGTGATAGTTTCTTAAATGTTACTCTGAATGCAGAATGTGAAATCACGTTAATTTTCACATTTTGTTATGTTAAAATCTATCTTGTCTCCTTTGGATGGATCTTTTACTTATGCGTGGTTTTGTAACATTTTGTAACATACGTTGGTCATTTGGAAAATACTGGTTAACTGAGTTATGCCAATCTTCCAAGTAATAAATATCTCATTATACAATATTAAAACCTCTCATTTGCTTATCACCATGAGTCTCATCAGAAAAAAATCTTTAAGGATGGGAAGCTGTCAAGCTCATCATGGAATATATAATTTACCCAACTCTAACTTCTGCTCGAAAGTTTGAATTTTATCATTGGGAATAAATGCTGTTAGCTCTCCTCGAAGTGGCAGGCTCTCTGTTCATTCTTGACAACAGCGCTTCCCAACTTGTGGGTCACTACCCCTTTTTAACAATGAAAATACACTGTGGTATTAGGAAGGTTGAGAAACACCACTTTAGAAAGTCTGAATAATCATGTTTTCTCTGCCAGTCAGTTCTTGAAGGGAGAGTGGTATCCTATTAAAAAAACCGTGGTTCAGTTTGCCAAACAGCAGTGTGGGTCTTTCCCTGAAGATAACCCTCTGACTCTGTGTGCGGCAGAAGTGCTATGCAGGGACCTTTCGTTTTGTCTCATAGAATATTGAAAAGAATTGTAATCAGGCTCAGTGCCTGTGGGTCAACGGGATAAGGTGCCAGCCACGTACACCTGAGCTGGCAGGTTTGAATCCAGCCTGGGCCCACCAAACAACAGTGATGGCTGCAACCAAAAAATAGCCAGGTGTTGTGGCAGGCACCAGTAGTTGCGGCGGGCACCAGTAGTTGCAAGTTGCAGCTAATTGGGAGGTGGAGGCAGGAGAATCGCTTGAGCCCAGGAGCTGGAGGTTGCTGTGAGCTGTGATGCCACAGCATTCTCTCCAGGCTGACAGCTTGAGGCTCTGTCTCAAAATAAATAAATAAATAAATAAATAATAAAAGATTATTTAAAAAAAAGAATTGTAATCAAAGGTTGAGACTTAATAAAGCAATTTTTGCTACTTCTTCTAGATCTTTAAGTGAAACCAGCTTTTTTTTTTTTTTTTTTTTTTTGGCAGTTTTTGGCCAGGGCTGGGTTTGAACCGCCATCTCCAGCATATGGGGCCGGCGCCCTACTCCCTTGAGCTACAGGCACTGCCCTGTGAAACCAGCTTTTTGAAAAACTGTGACTACTGACAAAAGTTAACCGAAAATGGTTCATAAACCTGTATGTTAAAGTCAAAACTGTAAAATTTCTAGAAGCTAGGAGAAAACCTAGATGACTTTGTATTTGAGAACTTTTTAAGTGTAGCATCAAAGATGCAATCCATGAAAAAAGAATTGGTAACTTTGACTTGATTAAAATTAAAACTCTTTTGTGAAAGACAGTGGCTCACACCTATAATCCCAGCACTCTGGGAGGCTGAGGCGGGCAGAGTACTTGAGCTCACAGTTTCGAGATCAGCCTGAGCCAGAGTGAGACCATGTCTCTAAAAATAGCTGGGTGTTGTGGCGGGTGCCTGTAGTCCCAGGTACTCAGGAGACTGAGGCAAGAGAATCACTCGAGCCTAAGAGTTTGGGTTGCTGTGAGCTATGATACAATGGCACTCTACCAAGGGTAACAAAGCGAGACTCTGTCTCCCTGCTCCCCCCAAAAAGGGAATGATGAGCCAAAGACTGGAAGAAAATTATTTGTGACGACATCTGATAAGGGAATGTTATTCAAAAATATACTAAAACTCCCTAATAAAAAGGACAACCTGATTTTTAGAAAGTGCCAAATATCCACAAAAACTCCTACCAAAGAAGACATGTACTTGTGTAGATGGCAAATAAGTATAAAGATGCTTCATGTCATGCCATCAGGGATGTGCAAATTAAAATGAGAAACTACTACAGCCCTATTAAAATGGCCAAAATCCAGAACACTGACAACACCAAATGCCGACTAGGATGTGGAGCAATGTAAATTTTCATTCCTTGCTAGTGGGAATGAAAATGGTGCATCCATTTTGGAAGATAGTTGGGTGGTTTCTTACAAAACTAAGCGTGGTTTTTACCATATGATCTAGTGATTGCATTCGTTGGTATTTACTAAATGGAGTTCAAAACATGTTCACAGAAAATGTTGCACATTGATGTTTATAGTAGCTATATTTATAATTGCAAAAGTCTGGAAGCAACCAAGATGGCCTTCAGTAGGTGAACAGATAAATAAGCCGTGGTACATTCAGACAACGGCATATTATTCTACGAAGAAGTCTTCCACTTGGTGGTGTATATCTCATTTTGGATTGAATTGTGGGGCTCCAACTGAAATGACAAGATACATTGTTACTATGTTTCAGCATAATGCTAGCATTACATTGTATTTGGTCAATACATCAGTGTTTAGAACCGTGGTGCCAACTTCTTATAAACTTCAGTATCTTTGATGATTTTTATCTTATAAATTTGTTTGTTTCTAGACCTTTTATATGTTTCCTGTTTAAAAAATTGTCTCCCACATGTTTTTTCTCCATAGCCATTCAGATTTCTCAAATGTTCCATCCTCTCCCCAAATTCCTCTTTTGGAAAGTTGCAGTGCTGTATTATCCTTCCTCTGGAAAGCTTGCAGGGTTACACCTGTCAACCCATAAAGTTAAATGATACCACCTGGAGCCTTCTGTAGAAACCAGCTGGTCTCTCCTAAATACTTAACTTAATGTCTCCAAAGCATGACTGTGTACCTTTTCTGTGCCTGTCAACTCTTCTCTTTTCAAGATGCAGTTCAGATGCCATCTGTTTTCTGATGCCTTTCCAGGAAGAAATCAGTCACACCCTCTTGAAGGTATAGACTAAATCTTCTTGGGGGGAAATAGTTAGACCAGTCCATGTACCAGTGTGAACCAAGAGGAAGCAACTGGCAGACATGTGTGTGCATCTGGAATGCTTTCCAACATTTTTAACCATATAATTTTACTTTCTCCAGAGTGATTTCTTCAAGTTTTCATGAACAGAAGAGAGAGAGTGTTTTCTCATCCATTATCTCTTTTCGCTAAGCCGTTACTTGTCTGACCTATAGCTCTTCCTACTGGGCCTTCTTCATGTCCCAGAGTTGTCACCTGGGGCCACACACCAGCCCCTAAGGGAGCAGTGTATCTCGAGTGTAGAGGCTGCAGTGTGCCCATGAGGAGGAACGTGGCCTGGGTTGGAAATCAGATCTGCCATCTTATATGGGGGGGCGGAACCTCTGACAAGTAATTTGAGGTTCAGCTTCTGTATTGATAAAATGATATCTTATTGGATTATAGTGATTAAAATAAAAGAATCTCATTAATATGGATAAAGTATTGTTCAAAGTTCTCGAAACACTGATTACACCCTCGCTGGACATGCCCACAACTGCAAAGATGACAACTATGATGTCACCAGAAAGTTTGAGCAAAAAAAAAAATATCTCCTGGGGAAAGTTTCCTTGGGTTAAACTCCTCTCTAATCAACTCTTTAAGAACAATAATAAAGCTTAGGAGTAAGATATTAAGCTATTAATTTCCTGGTGACTTATTCATGAGATTGTTTTCTTACATTTAAGGCAGCTGGAGATATTAGACCCTTTGACCTAAGAGGGGGCTTATGAAATCAATATAACAGATAAGAGAGAGACGGTGGCCCTGGATTGCTTTAGTTTTATGTAGAGGTATCTTGTGTTGCAGCCTTTTGATTTTTGTGTGCTTAATTCCAACACATACGACTTAATGTTCTTGAGAATCTATTCATTTTCCTTTATCGCACTTCTCAAAATTTTCTACCTCTTATTTTATGTTCATTTAGTAGTTACACAATCAGTATTTTCCTGAAAAAGTAATTCTGTTTTTGTTTTCTCTTCTCCTAACTGCCTCTATTTAGTGTATTGGTTTCCCTTGCTCAGTACTGACTGAGATAAGCCCCTGGATTTTACTTCTGTTTAGGCTCTTTTTGCTTTGAGAGACACTTTCATTCTCATTTCCTTTATTCCTTTGTACTGGAGGCCTGGATATTGGGTTTGTGCTGAGGTTGGAGAAGGTCAACATTTGGACCTGGCTTTGAATTCTAGAGGTGTGCTGTCCAGTAGCCTCCCTGCATGACTGTCGGTGAGCTCATGTCTTCAAGTTCTTGGTGTAAGCTGAGGAATGGTCACGAGAGAATTAATTGGCAGGCATTTCATCATTCAGTCTTGGTGGCAGAATACAGAATTGTCCTTTTCTGGTTTGCTCATTTGTTCTCTTACAAAAGTACAAAAGGTTTTGGGCATATCTCAAGGATGCCGGTAGTATCTAATAGATTTATGGTGTTTTTCACAGCAGGGTGAGTGACATGACAAAAATGAGAGCAAAGGGACAGTTTACATAGAAACCAGGTGCTCAGAGTTGACTTACTGGTAGGAGGAATAAGCCAAAATTCTCAGGATTGTAACAGCATTGCTTTATTTCCATATGAAGTGTGAGTTACCATCAGAATATGGCCATCCATTTCTAAGGCCATGTGAACCAACCTTTTTTTTTTTTTTTCAAATACATGTATTTTATTATTCTTCATTACATTATTCCCCCCCCCCCCTCCATGGTAAGACAGAATTGATTTAAAGAAAAGAATACAGAAAACACCAAAGCTCCTGGTAGAAGGAGAGATTTCAAGTGGGGAGAGAGAAGCTCTCTCCGTTCCTTTCCCGGTCTTTCCCGGTCTCCTCCTCTAGGCCTCTAGCCTCAGGGTATATATAGGTGTATGGGTTCCTTGGCCAGGAAATGAATGAATACAGTCCCTTCCGCCGGGGGCAAGGTGAATGAGTGTATCAATGAATGGACACAGTCCATCCATGGAATT
>CAUYRH010112339.1:0-38910 GCA_963574655.1 Perodicticus potto | reverse complement strand
GGCGTCCTCAAACTTTTTAAACGGGGCCAATTCACTGTCCCTCAGACCACTGGAGGGCCAGACTATAGTTTAAAAAAAAAACTATGAACAAACTCCTATGCACACTGCACATATCTTATTTTGAAGTAAAAAACAAAACGGGAACAAATACAATTCACACCAACTCATGTGGCCCGCGGCCATAGTTTGAGGACCCCTGACCTAGAGAGTGATGGGCATGAGAGGCACAATCCCCGACCTCCCCGGGGGGAGCAGTGTTCTTGGAGAGGAAGGCACTTGAAGGCTTAGAGAGAAATGGAGCAAGGTCCAGAGAGGGGGCGCTAGGGAGGCAGTAGGGAAGGTGCTGCTCAGATGGGTGGCCCTCCAGGAAGATCTGGTGTGGCCCTGAGTCAGCCATCCAGGGCATGTCGGTCAGAGGGGGTTCAGCTGGGGCCAGGATGCCCAATTCCACTCTGGGCCTAGTGGCAGCCACCAGAGGTGGTTGAGGCTGGTTTGCAGAGGAGAGAGATAGTCCTACCCACCAGCCAAGGGGCCCCCACTGTGTCCAGCATGGGGGATAAACAGTGAAAAGAGGAGGCAGCCCAAGCAGTGGGAAGTCAACAGGGGACGGCAGGGACTGAGGCAGCAGTAGTGCAGACTCTGCAAGTAGAGATAGGCTGCAGGTGTGAGTGGAGGTGATAGACTGGGACGGTGTGGGTGCTGAGTTTCAGGCACTGGAGAGCGAGTAGAAGTTCTCCAGGTGGAGAAGGTGGACGTGGAGAGGGTGGCTGACTTCAGCAAGGACAACAGAATCACCCATGGCAGGTGGCGCCTACAGAGGCTGAGGATCTCCCTGGGGGGGATTGTGGTACAACTGGCAAGGGGATGGGGGCAGATCTCAGGGTGGGAGTGGGTCTCACACACCCCGGAGCTCCTGAATAAGGAGTCTGAAAGTCCACTTGCTATGTAAGAACAGGAGCCACATGAGACGGCTCAGAGCCACCACAACCACTGCCCACCGGGGGTCGTTCAGCTCCCCACAGGGACCTACTAGGAGCCCGTGTTTGATTCTGTCCTAGGATACATGGGGCCTGAGGCCATCTGAATGGCTTGCTGGCCTCTCAGGAGCTGAGTCCACAAGAGCTCTCCCCTGACCAGAGGGCTCTGCAGCTTTGGGTTGCATGGGCCCCACATGGGAGAGAAGGGAAGGTGACACTGTGGGTGGTGCCACATCTTCCTTCTCTGGGGTGATCTCAGAGTTCCTTGAAGGACAGCCTGTTTGGCCTGGCCTCTTGGACGCACCTCCTCCAGCAGAAGAATAAAAACATTCCTCTGGGCTGGGTGGGAAGAAATGCTTTTCCAGAGGCTCGAGACCGGGCACAGAGCCCATCACCCCAGCCCTGTGCTGGCTCCGTATGCACTCATGAGGTCTTTGGGGGGGACAGTGGCAGTTCCTGGAGCCCTCTATGTCTGGCTGTAGGTGGTCTGTGGTGTTTGCTGGCTCCTTGGCCCAAAAGATGTTAGGGTACATAGCAAGTCTGGCTTCGTCCTGCCTGCTGTCCTTGGGCTACCAAATACTTCTGTTTGGCCAGCATAGCACCTCTGTCCCAGGTGGCTCCAGTGGATACAGCCTACAGAGAGGAACACCTGTCTACTTGGCTCTAGATTGTCTGTTTTCTTGTACCAGGATAGCTTTGTTCTTGCTGGGGAGGCTTATGACCTGGTGAAGACCCCCTTTGTAGGTGAGAGTCCCCTAGATGGGCTCTGTCCTGGCACACCTTGGCTGTCCTCTCCTGGTGGGCTGGATTTGAGGCCCATCAGCTTGTGGAGCAGGGATCTGGGGTGCCCCCCTGAATGGTGCAGTAGCCACGCCACAGCGACATAAGCATAGCTTGTCTTTTATATCCAGTGGGTCCTCCATGTAAGCTGAGGCCCCCACAGTGGGCTTTTCTCTTTAAGAACATTGCGTAGGGGCTCAGCGCCTGTGGCTCAACGAGATAAGGCGCCAGCCATGTACACCTGAGCTGGCAGGTTCGAATCCAGCCCAGGCCCGCCAAACAACAATGACGGCTGCAATCAAAAAATGGCCGGGCATCGTGGCGGGCGACTGTAGTCCCAGCTACTTGGGAGGCGGAGGCAGGAGAATCGCTTGTGCCCAGGAATTGGAGGTTGCTGTGTGCTGTGATGCCACAGCACTCTATCCAGGGTGACAGCTTGAGGCTCTGTATCAAAAAAAAAAAAAAAAAAAAAAAAAACCATTGCGTAGGGAGGACCCAGTGAGAGGCTGAAGCAGCCAGCTTTCTTGCACTCTGAATTTGGGCCTTAAAAACAAGGACTCAAGAAGATGGTGACCTTGACGTGTCTCTAGGAGAGGATAGTGCCGTCACCTGTCTGCCCCTGGACATTTGCCTGGTTCCTTTGCCTTGTTATTTTCTGAGTTTTTTCTTAAAGTAAGAACATTATAAAAAGTTCAACACACCTCCCACAAAAGTATAAAAAGCACCATCCTTCTCCCTCCCCCCAAATCCCCAAAGAGACCAAACAAGCCCCCAAGGGCCCAGGCTTCCCATCTCAGACATTTCCAGATCTTGTTTCTCACCCGTATCTTCGCACACCGACGCGCGGGCGTTCCCAGACGAGACAGATGTGGAATGTATCTGCCGGCCTCCAAGGTCCCGGATTATCCCGGACCAGATTCCTGGCACCAGAGTGAGGAGAGTTAAGCACCGTGCAAAGGCTGTTGCCATAAAGACGGATGTTTTGGCCAGGAAAATCCTAACAGATGCGCAGTTTGGGACAAATCAATTTGCGGGGGTGTATGGCCACTGCACCCCCACACCGTTCACCCACCTGAGCTGGGCTGGGGCTGCTGTGGCTGTGGACTCCTTCGCGGAGTATGACCCCCCACCCTCCTTCTCCCAGACCTGGTCACGGGGTCTGGGTCCTTGGGCTTCGGTCCTTCTGGGACATCTTCACACCTGCATAGGCTAGCTCCAAGTGGTAAACACTTGTCCTCATGTGTTCTGAATTAGGCCACGCCTGTCTCTCTAATTCACTAGTCAGGGGCTCAGTCCCACAGCTGTGGCTCCCTGGCCCCTGCAGTTGGAGGGAGTTCCAGGGAGTTCCCTGGAGTTGGCTGCTGGCGGGACTTGAAGGAAAGGCTCTTGAAGGGGTGGCTTCCCCAGGAGCACAGCACAAGGCCACTACACCCTATAGCTCCTGTGCTTCCAGGACAGAGGCAGAACATGAAGAGTCCAGATGGAAGGGGTAATTAGTGACACAGTAGTCTGTGGTCCTGCCCCAGGCAGGGGGACCTGTAGGAGCCCAGAGCATGACCCCCGAGGAGTGTATGAGGCTGAGGTTGATATATGCCAGGGTTTCGGTGCCCAGGACTTTTGGAAGAATTTTTATTTTTAAAAATTGTGGTAAAATACACGTAAGATTTATTATCTTTGCCATTTTTAAGCATGCAGTTCAGTGACATTCAGTACACTCAGAATGTTGTACAACCATCACCACCGTCCACTCTGGAATCGTCTATCTTTTCAGTCAAAACTCTGCCCTCACACTCACTCCTCACCACCCCAGCTCCTACCACCCACTATTCTACTTCTGTCCCTGTGAGTTTGACTGCTCTGTGTCCCTCATTTAAGTGAAATCACACAGGATTTGTCCTTTTGTGCCTGGCCTATTCCACTTAGTATAGTGTTTTCAAGGTTCATCAGTGCTGTAGCATTAAGCCTGATTCATTCTGCGTATGGACCATGTTGTATTTATTCAGCCAAGTCTTTTTCTTCTGCTGTTGCTCCTGCTAATGGTGATGGTAGTGATGATGGTGATGGTGATGGTAATGATGGTATGGTGATGGTAATGATGATGGTGACAATGGTAATGATGATGGTTACTAATACTTTTTGTGCTTTTACTCTATGTTAAATATTTTCATATTTAACTCATTTGATCCTTTTTAGAATCTCTGAGGTAGTGACCATTATCCTCCTAATGTTGCTGATGAGGAAATGCATTGAGAGGAGAATTTCACAAGTCCAGACCTCACCAGCCTCCTGGTGCTTCTCAGACTCCAGCAGGTGATAAAGTCTTTGACAGTTTCTGCAGGCACCATACCCACCGCCTTTCGTGAATTTCCCAGTACCTGGTGGAGTCTGGATAAGTTTATCTCACTTTACAGTGGGGGAATTGAAAAGTAAGGAAGTGTGTCTGTGGTGCCCAGCAAAGCTGGGCCTGAGGTCTAGAGCCCTGTGGTTGGCACTATTCCAGTGAGCAAGGTGGCTCCACGGATGCTCAGAAAATTCTGCCTGCTTTGTCCAGTGAGTGCTCCAGAAACTCCCCACAATGACCCAAGCAGTTTGAAACAGCAATTTGGGCAAAATATTAACAAAAATCAATGAATTTGCCCTCTGTGGGAAGTTTCTTTTGCCTCTTGCTCTGGCCCTCTGTTGGAGTCACTCTTGACCCTTTTATGTATGTTTATAGCCCCTCTGAGCATGAGACTCACCCCAGGCAGAAGGAAGGCAATGTGGAGAAGCCGGCACCCTGGTGTGGTCTCAGGCCTGGCTGTGAAGGGATCCAGGACAGCATTAGATTCAGGCCTCACTGACTTGAGGTGCTCCATCGGGGCTTCAGGGAAGTGGCCTTGGCTGTAGCTGCAGCCTGTGGTCACATGTCCTACTATGGATTTGAAGGACAGATTGCTTAGTAGCAAGGCCAGCATTTGTGTTCTCCTTTGGATTTTGGGTATCCAGAAATATCTGCGGCTGGAGACACCCAAGCTGAAGGCCTTTGGGGTCCAGAGACCTTCCAAAAGCTGCCCAGACTACTGCCTCACCCATCCTGGCCCTTGAGTATCCCAGAGTGTGGGTGACCCCTGAGGGACCACCATCAGAGCATCTGGAATTATTCCTGCCATATTTCAACCTCTTGCTAAACCATAAAGAAATACAGTGAAGCTTGTGGTGGGTTTGTTCTCCTTTGCCTTCTTGCTGAAGATGTTGAATCATCTTCCTGGGGTAAAGGCTCAGGAAGGCACCTGGGCAGGTGGACGCAAACACCTGTCATCTGTGGACCCTGGGTTCTGAGACATGTGATCTCAGGACTGGGACCCCCTTTGCTTTCATGAGTTCATTCTGGAAGCACTTTCCAGGTGCCAGGCCCTGTCTGGGGTGTGCACACCTGGGCACACTCCCATGCCCCGCAGCATGCAGGGGCTAGAGCAGCTGGTGGGGGCCCCCTGGGGCTGGGACACCTGTAGCTTTGGCAGGTGCTGATGGGGCCTCTGAGTAAACAGCCCACAGCCCAGGCTCTCAGCAGGGGCTCTTCCTGCTTCTCTTCTTCCTTCTGGAGAGGGTTTGGCCCCTGCAGAGGCAGCCTGCAAGAATATTCAGGCTTATTCATCCCTAACTAGAAAAGAAAACTGAGGTATCTCATGGACAGGAGGACTGAGGGGCAGCTGTGCAGCCTGACCTCACAGGTGCACACAGAGACCCACAGGGCCTGGGGCCTGGCTGCCTGCACTGCCCTGGCCTGGCCACTGAAGGGTGGGGGCAGGCAGTCCCAGGGAGCAGGTGCTACTGGGTTGAAGAGGTGCTGGTGTGTCAGGCAGGGTCAGACTGGCCGCTAAGTCAGAGTGGAGATTTCATAAGCTCATCTTTAGATCTCTGGTGTCAGTGCCCTGGTCAGCATGTGGGTGGATTCAGAGCCTATTTGTCTAGTGAGTGAGAATTGGCTAAGGAAGTGACTTGGCTGAAGTGGCAGGTTGGGGTCCGGTGTCACAGCTGGAGGGGTCATCCTAGCTGGAGGGAGTGTCCTGGCTGGAGGGAACATCCTGGCTGGAATGCTGCACCCAGGCCCCATGGAGGAAGGTCTGTGCTTAGTCAGGTTAGTGTCTGAGGAGGAAGTGCAGTGGTGGGAGGCTGAATTGTGTCTGGGTGTCTGGGTCTCTGGAAAGATCTACGCAGGCATCATGAGCAGATGGATCATGATCTGTGGGCGACAGAAACCCTTTGGAGCTTTATCTGGATCCCCTGTGGCCATCAGATGGAAGGGTAGTGATGGAGGACCCGGTATAAGAGAGACCCTGGGAGCCAGGGCTCCACATCTCTCGGGCTGGTGTGGGGAGGGGACAGAATCCTCAGCCTTGTCATTGGCAGGAGGCCATCATCTGGGATGGGGCCTGTAGATAGAGGCTTAGGCGGGAGCAGAGGACCCTCCAGCTGGAGGTGCCTGGGGCCATCATGCAGAGGCTTGTGGTTGAAGCCAGCTGGACCTGGCAGCAGTGACTGGCCTCCACCCACCCTGAGAGGTAGAGGGAGGCTGAGTGGTGCTGAGGGACTGATCCAGAAGTGGCAGCTCACTCGTGGGGCAGGCACCCTCCCCACCTTGGAAGCAGCAGGGGTGATTGTAGCTGTGTCAGCCTAGGGCCTCTGCTCGCCCTGGTTCTCTAGGACCTGCAGATGCTCCCTAAGCAGATGGCAGGGAGGAACTGGGCCACAGAAGGGCATTGAGGGCAGGACTCGGTGCATCCAGCTGGTGGCCACATGCCCCCCTCTCCTGCTCCTCACACCCAATGGTGGGAGCTGGTATAGACAATACTCACCACCACCACCACCACCACCACCTGCTGCCCCAGGAGCACCTGCTGGAGCTTCCTTTACAGCCACTTTATGTCCACCTAATGGGCAGCACCTGGCTTCAGAAAGAACTGAGGTAATAACTAGATTTGCAGAAAGGAAGAATCTGAACCACACAAGGGCTCTAATTGCCTCTCTTAGTATGCAGGCGGGGGCAGGACAGCGCAGGGTTAGCACCTGTTCCCTTTCGTGAAGCCCTGGCGCCAGATCCACAGTAATGTCTTGTTTTCCCACAGAAGCTGCTGGGCCGTACCTTTGCCAGGGCCCCAGACCTCATGGATGAGCCATTAAACGTTGGCATGAAAACTGACCTTGGGCTGCTCACCAACCAGAGGGTGTTTTTGCAGTTGCTCCGAGGCCAGTTTGCAGCCCAGTGTGTGTAAAGTACATGTGCGCCTTCTCGGTCAGCCTGGCCGAGGGTGGCCGGGCAGGGGCATTTGCAGGGAAGTGGCTCGGCTTCCTCCAAAATATCTGGACTCTGTAGTGATCTCAGAATGCTCAGGAAAGTCACTGCCTTAGGGGCAGAAATGGATTTGGGTGGGAGTTTCAGTTGCAATTGCCTTCCCCATTTTTATTGTGTCGTGGGGCTTGTTTATTCAGGGGGAAATGATAAATCTACATATTTTCTGGGCGTGGGCAGGTCTAATCCTCCGTGTGTGTGTGTGTGTGTGTGTGTGTGTGTGTTTGTGTGTGCGCAGGTGTGTGCTGTGCTTGTGCTCACGTGCAGGATTCTGAAGTCCAGAAACACACAAGCAAACTGTGCTTACACAGGAAAAAGGCATTGGGATAAGGTAGTTTTCCAGGCTTTAGGAAATTTATTAAAAGCGGGAATTTGCCATCCATCTACTCTTCCTATTTACTCACGTGTTCGCCACTCTCTTGACAGTCAGTCAAATTTGACGTGTGTGGAGCTGTTGCTGAAATGAAGGTTGTTTGTTCACCCTACCTCTGTAAGGCTAGTTGACTCTGTCACCTCTCACAGAAGAGGAATCTGGGCCTGAAAAGCTGAGTGTCCTGCCTGGACTGGTTAGCAGTTGTGGGGCCAGGTCTGACTCTGTGGCCCCTGGTGTGTAGCCTGCTGGCCCTGATGTCCCTAGGCTCTGACCATAGCCTCTGGTGCCTGTTCAGTTTCTGGTCATGTTGGAAAGAAGCCTCCTGAGGCTGGAGTGTCCAACACCTTTCCAGCTTCTGTCTTTTTGTGTTTTTTTTTTTTTTTAGTTACTTTTTAATTTGTGGAAAGTGATACTGGCATTTATGGTACTAAGTTTCTTTTAAAATATATTTACTTAGCTGGGCAAGTGCTGCACACCTGTAGTCCCAGGCACTCGAGTGGCTGAGGTGAGAGGATTGCTTGAACCAAGGTGTTTTGAGTCTAGCCAGGGCAACATAGCAAGACCCTCATCTCTAAAAAACAAAATCAATAAATAAAAAATAAAATAAGACCAGGCACAGTGGCTCACACCTGTAATCCTAACACTCTGGGAGGCCAAGGTGGGTGGATTACTTGAGCTCATGGGTTCGAAACCAGCCTGAGCAAAAGCAAGACCCTGTCTCTACTAAAAATAGAAAAATTGAAGCAAGAGGATCACTTGAGCCCAAAAGTTGGAAATTGCTATGAGCATGATGCCACGGCCCTTTACCCAGGGCAACAGCTTGAGTCTCAAAAATAAGTAAGTAAATAAATAAAATATTTAGATACAATAAATGTATTTTCCTCTTCCCGTACTTCATGTAAAGGGACTCAGAGCCTGCGTGGTTTGGTCTGCTTCCTTCTCTCCACGGCATGTCCCCAGGCTCCTGCCCCCTCCTTGGTACGTGTGTAATGTTCCATTGCAGGAGTAGATCCCAGTTCCCTGCACTTCTCCTCTTGGCGGTATCTGGGCTATTTCCAGCCTGGGCTGTGAGCACTGTGAACTTGAGCTCTTGATAGGTGCCTGGTGAGCCCTGGGTTGAGTGTTCTTGTGTTGGAGAGTTGTCCCTGTACCACTTAGGCCTTATGCCAGGAGCTGAAGAGGCTGACACCAGCCCCTGTATAAGGCAGACCCCTGCCCACTGCCCTGACTGCCCTTGCTCCAGCCTGTGTCCTCCCATTCCCAGGGCAAGCTCCTTCCCCTCCAAGCCTTGGTGCCAACCCCTCCTCGCTGCCTGGGACATGTGGTCTGCTCGGACTGCTCCTCTTGCTCCTCAGATCTCAGCTCCAAAGTCACTGTCCGGGTTGGTCCTTCATTGATCATCCCCTGCTTCTGTTGTCCCCACCAGCACACAGATTGTGTGGGCTGTGTCTGCCTTGTGCACTGTCATAATCCCAGCTGTGGAACACGCGTGGCACATCGTAGATGTTGGATGAATGAATGAAGAGAGCCTAGAAGAATAAGGAAAAGGGAGATGTGTAACCAGCTCTGAGTGAGGTGAACGACCTGGGTTCCTGGGGCCAGGTTGAGGGAAGGCCACCATCCACACCTGGGCTCTGTCTTCTATCCGGGGTACTAGCCCTCAAAGCAGAGACCTTGCATCCCCATCTTCCTCCAGCTCTGTGATCTGATTGACCAGGACAGGATCCTTAGAGCTTAAAGCAGTTGAGGTTTCTAGACATCAAGGGACTGCTCCAAGGGCTGGGGAGACTAGAGACCCTCTTTTGTGGGTGGTTTACACCAAGACCATGGTAAGTTTTCTTGTTAGCAAAGCCCAGTGTGGAAAATCAAAAAGTTGACTTTGTTTTTGATGTGCAGAAAATTTTTAAAAGCTAAAATAGTGGCAGGGAAAACAGGTCCTTTGTAATCCCTCCATGGCAGACACCAGCAGCGGGGACGTTCTGTGGTGCCTGCTCCTGGGTTGTTCCCTGTGGGTATGTGACCTGGTTTATTTTTAGATTTGAATTAGAATCAGTAAGTGGGAAATTTGGGGAATATGACCTAGAGTTTTGGCAAGCATGTTTTTCCAGCCCAAAAAATCCAGACTCTCAATCCTCCTGAGAGTGTCTGTGCCACTTTCATGGCAGTCTGGGAAACAGAGCTGAACAGGAGCTTTCTGCCCTTGGGAGGCGTTGGTGTGTCTCACATTGGGCAGCCTAGAGGACTGAGGGGATGGTCCTCAGCCTGCTGGAGGGAGGTCAGCCTCTCTGATGCATCGGTCCTGTTCTTCTTCCTCTGTGGTTCCCTGGCTCTCTTCTCCCAGACGTAGCAGCTCATGCAGACAGTTGTGGATGCACAGACGTGGGAGGGACTGTCACCACCTGTCATCACCACTAGTGCTCCTGGTGGTGTATCAGTCAGGACAAGAGAGCTGATAGCTCCCAAAACAATGTGCTGGGAAGAACAGAAGAGTCTTTCTTGTGAAGGGATGGTTGGTGGGTGTCCTGGAGGATGGGAGGGGGCTAATGTCTGCCTGCACGGCCCTTTGGTCTCACGCTCCGCATGCTTGAGGCTGGGCTACTGGCACTCCGGGTTCCCACAGCAGGATGGGGAAGGGCAAGGGAAAGTGGCCATGTGACCCCATCACCTGCAGGAAGCCTGGAAGGTGTCCCTTGCACCCACCTTAAAGGAGGGGAAGACTTGACAACAGCCATCAGCTGTCCCCCTTGCCTCTGTTTATTGGGTCTGGCCACATGGAATTTCTATGTGCATTTCATTCTTATGATCCTCTTGTTTGGGAGAGTCTCTGGTTACCCCAGGCTTATGGAGGAGGAAACTAGCTTGGGGAAGGGTGATTGATGGTTGGAGAGAAGTGGCAGAGCTGGGGTTTGAATGCTCCAGGGTGCTCATCCCAGGTGGAGAGGGAGGGCAGGGGACAGAACCCATGCCACTCAGCCCTGAGAGGAGAGTGAGCTCTCAGCTCCACCCCACGTTGACTGTAGCAGCTGGGCAGAGGGCACAGAGGCCGCAGAGGGCCCTGTTGCTGACAGGGCAAGGAATGGCTGAGTGGCCAAGTTTGGTGCACGTGAATGTGGTGGTTTTGCATGACACCATTTAGCATCCTGGGAGCTGAGTGAGGTGCTTCTGTCTTAAATGACCTAGGCTGTCCATCTTCCCTGGGGGCAGATGCTAGGCCCCCATCCCCAAAGCATGGTGGTCTGAGCTCAAGACAGCTGTACTGCATTTAGAGAGAGGATGAACTTAGCCACAAACATGGGCGGTTGGTGTGCCTCGTGCTCATGAGGTCTCTGGACTAACACTTGGGCAGTGCTTGGCCCTTCCCGTGGAGTGGGGCAGACACCAGGTGCCTCCCTCTCACAGCAGGGTGGGGCCCATAGCAATGCCTAAATACACAAATTCCAAAATCAAGTTGGCTCCTTTGCAGAAGATTGTTACACATTTGACCACATTTTAGCCCCTCTTTGAAAATAGTATTTCAAAAGACTTGACTGCATCCCACATGTTCCTAAGTGCTCTCCTGATTATATGATAGATGCCACTGGGAGGCTCCATTCATTTGAGGCCAATCACATTATAGCAAAGTGTTGGTGGAGCCATCAGGAGTGACTGGGGCTGGGGAGGGTGTCGGCCATGGGCCCAGCCCCGAGCAGTCAGTCTCCAGAGATTTCCTCTGTGCCTTACACAGTGCCTGGCACACGGTGGGTGTCAGTGGATCTTTATGAATGAAGATGAGAGTGGTGTTCTCTCATGTTCAGGCTTGCTGGTGGTCTCGCAAAGGCTGTGGGGTTACAGGTCAAGTGGGTGGATGGCACCTGGGTGTTCAGAATGGTGGAAACTGAGCATCCCTGTAGCAGATGCCATTGTGGGGAGTCACGAGGGCCTGGAAGTGGCGGTGCTTCCTCATAGCCTGAGCCAAGAGCAGGTGCTTTTGGAGAGGAGCCTCTGGGGGCCTGGGAGTGAACACAGCTTGCACCTGGCCTACAAGCTACCTAAGAAGGAGGCACCAGGTGTCCAAGGACAGGGTCACCTTGCAGCAAGTTCACACGTCCTGGGCTCCATCCTCAGCCACAGCGCTGCCTCTGTGTGGCCTTGGCCAAGTTGCATAACATCTTTGGGTTCTCACCTGTGAAGCAGGCACGTAAAGGCCTGGGTGCAGCAGCTGCTGGACAGTGGTGAGGCAGACAGCAGTGGTTTGAAAACTGAATCTGTCCAGAGTGTTAGGGAAGGGGTCTGGCCTGAAGATGCTCACACTTAAAAAAAATCCATCTAGGTAGGAGGTAACTTCATCTTGTCTAGCTGCCACGAGGAAGTCCTTCCTGGCTACAAGAGGCATCCTGAGGCCAGAGACAATCAAGGGTGGAAAACGTGACTTTGCCCAGGCACTGTGACAGATGACAAATGGTGACGAGATGGTCAGCTGCACAGACCCCATGACGGGAGGCCCATCTTGAGCTATGCCTGCCTCCTCTCTGCCCCCAGAACCCCATCAGTCCTTTCCCCTATCCCAGCAATTGGTAAAGCTTCTGGAAAAGTTTCCCATTGATGAAGAGAAACTTGCTAGAAGAAGATGTGAGTTCTCTTTACCTGTGTATGGTGACTCCCATAGCTGCGGCAGCCTCTGTGCCTCTATGAGAGACGTGGCAGGGGCTGGGGCACCTGGCTGGAGTCCCAGAGCAGGGACAAGAATGGGCCTGGGCTCCCAACACATCCCTGAGCCACTGAGCCGGCAGCCTTGAAGCCTGAGTTCCGTGGGTAGGTCAACTGTGTCAGACTCAAGGAAACTCATGTGGGTTTTTGCTCTTTGGGGTCGATAGTGTCTGAATGTTGATCTAAGCCCAGGTTTCACTTGGGTCTTCTGTAAACCAGAAGACTTCAGGTCCATCACTCAGATTCTAGGAGGAAAATGTCCCCAGTTATAAAACAGTTGCTAAAAAGTTGCTAAAAATGAAATGAACACATTTTGTATACGTAATACATAAAAAGGTACTATGTGTAAGTGTTAAATGAGGTCAAAACAACAGGCTGTCAAGCAAATAATGCCTCTCGTGGCTGTTCTCATGTGTGCAGGGCCTGCCCGGCTCTAGACCCTTCTCAGCACTGCTCCGTGTCATTGTGTAGAATTCTTGGGGCAGCAGAGACTGGGAAGCCAAGAGCTCTGGCCTTTGGGAAGAGCAGGCTGGAGACTTCGACATGTAACTCAGCTATGCCTAGGACACCAGGAGGATGGCTGAGGACTGCTTCATCTTCCTCTGGTGCCTGCACCCATTCCTAGGGACTCCGGCTGGGACTGGGGTTGTGGGCGCCGCAAGGGCCCTCTCCTTGTCTCCCTCCCTGCCTGGTCATGGTGCTCAGCAGAGCGGTCTGTTTACATGTCGTGCTCCATCCATCAGCTGTAGTCGTAAACACATCAGAAGGCCAGGAGCCGAGTGGCCCCCATGGCCAGACTGGGGGCCGGGGCCTCTGTGTGATGGGGCCTGCCAATTGGTTCCTGGAGATTCCAGGCATGACGGGCATGAGCCGGGCGTCCTGACCCACATCTCCCAGACTGTGGAGAGCTGGGGGTTGCTCATTAACCTGCATGGCCTGGCTAGCATTTTATGAGGGTGGGTCTGGGTGAGCCCAGGTGAGTGACCCCACCTTGAAATGATGTGCTCGTTCATGCCAAGCGGCTGCTCTGAGAGGGCACTGGGCTGCCGGGCTGCCCGGGCTGGGGATAGTGGATGCTGGGTACCTGAACCACACCAGGACCCCACAGGGCCAGGCTACGAGGGCCTCAGCCTCCCAGATGCACCTCCTATGTGTGCACTTCTGGGCTGGATGGGGGGGAGTTGGGAAGCTTTGAGGCCAGCTTTGCAAGTGATGTTTACTAATGCCTGCTGAGGGTGTTCAGTGTTAAAATGGACTCTTTGCATCGGCAGACTTGCATTATAGATGTCTTTCCTTAATCTTCACAACAGCCCTGAGGAGTAGATAGGACAATTCCTAGGTTATAGGTGAGGAAAACAGTCTTAGGCAGGGAAAAGGCCTTGCCCAAAGTCTCACAGCAGCCCAGACATGGTCCATACTGGACTCACTGTGACACAGCCTATGTCCTCTCCATGACAGGCTTTGGTTTCCATATCTGGGCCCTGCTAGAGGCAAGTCAAGTCTAAGAAACATTGGCCACCCAGGCAACCCCCACCTGGTCCGGCCATCTGAAGGCTGAATCTTTAATGTGTAATGCATTCTGTGGCAGCAGGCCTGTGATATTCTGCCCACAGCCTTGTTGTTAATCATTGATCTGGGCCAATCTGCAGAACCTCCCACCTGCTCCCCTTTTGGGGGGTCAGGAAGGTGCCTCATGGGTGTATGACACTGAGACAATGCTCCTCCCTGTCCCTGGGGTGCCTGGATGTGCTCCCAGTCCTTGAGAGTTAATCCAAGGTCAACTCAAAACCTAGCAGCCCCGTCACAAAGATCCTGACCCTTCAAGAATGTCCCCAGAGTTTCCCCTGCACCTGGGTAAATGTGCTGGGCAGGTTTCCATTTCGGAGGAGCTGTCTGTGTATCTGAATGAAAACGAGGACTGGGCCTAACTGGATGTAGTCCCAGGAAGGTGCCTGTGGTGCTCAGGTCTGCTGCAGGTGCCCTCAAAGTGGAGAAGAGGTGGAAATGAGTTTAGAAACAGTGGCTGCATGTAAAGGAACCAGGCGGGAGGTAGAAGTTGGGGCAGCGACCCCCCAGCTGGATGACCCCTCGCTTTGCCTGGCCAACCCTCACATGTCTCCGACTCAACTCCACAGGGCACCGCGTCTGTCCTGCAGCGCCGCTCCCCCAGTGAGGAGTACGTGGAGGTGGGGCGTCTTGGGCCCTCCGACTACTTTGGTGAGTCAAGTGTTTCTCCTTGTGGCTGTAGCCATCTCACTGGTGTCCCAGGAAGGGCCCTGAGGTAGGGACATGTAAGGGCTTCCCCAGGGTTCGTGATCCCCGTTGGATGGGCCGACCCCAGTGTGGCTACAACAGAAGCCTCAGCTGTGCCCCCTCACAGGGAAGTCCTGGGCTTGCCTGGGTTCCCAAGAGTAACCCGCCTGCATGTGAGCTTCCTCAGAGAGGGCATGACGGCACCTTCCCACTGTGCAGGGCAGGTCCTGGGCAAAGGACACAGTGGAGCCATGAGCTCCAGAATTCCTGCAGTGGGGGTGGGGAGTCCTGAGGGAGACCTGAACATACCCAAGTACACCTGGGCACACCTGGACACACCTGGACATTCCCACAGCTGAATAAACTGGGCACTGAGGTGGCCTGGGCACACCTGGGTATTCCCACAGCTGGGAGGACTGGGCCCTGAGGGAGACCTGGACATTCCTGCAGTGGGGGTGTATCCCGAGGGAGGCCTGAGCAGCATACCACAGCGTTCACTGTAGATGGGCTGCCCAGCACCAAAATGGAGGAAGTGCCTAGAATTAAGTGCAAATAAACAATGAATATTTTGTTAGTACAAGTATATCCTGAACATTTTGTGGGCCACACTTACCCTGAAAAGGTTTTATTGGCGGGTATTTGAAATTCAGATTTTCCTGGTTTCCTGGTGTGGTGTTTTCTGCCCTTGAAGGAGAGCAGCTTCAGGAGCGAGGCCCTGCTGTGGCCTCGGGCCCCCGGACCTGGGCCTCTGACTACTCTTTTTCCACCTTGCAGGGGAGATTGCACTGCTACTGAACCGGCCACGTGCAGCTACAGTGGTGGCCCGGGGACACCTCAAGTGTGTGAAGCTGGACCGGCCACGCTTCGAGCGTGTGCTGGGCCCCTGCTCCGAGATCCTGAAGAGGAACATCCAGCGCTACAACAGCTTCATCTCTCTCACCGTCTGAGCCGCCCACCTGCATGGTGGCCATGTGTGGTGTCTGTGTCTGGAGGGCCGGGCGGGGCTCACTTCTGGCAGCGTGGGGGCCGCCCCTTCCTAGGACTCACTGTTTGGAATAAATAATCACCTTGTGCATTTCAAAAAACAAAGGGCAAGCAAACCAAATGCACCCAGGGCCAAGGAAGCAGCCTGTGGTGTTCCTTCCCACACGCCACCTTGTCAGCCTCTGTGGGCACGTCAAGGGAACCCCCCTATCCCTTTGCTGGTCATTTGGGGGCCCTGCAGCACTCTACCCTAGATCCTGGCCAGGACTTTGGTCCTCAGGCCCCCAGGCCCTGCGATGTCCAAGGATGGAGCAGATCACATCAAATGGGGCTGTACCCAGAGGGTCACAGGTTGAAGAGACAGGGTCATGCATTCTGCTTCCACCCATCACATACCCCCTGCTGGGACCTGTGGAGGACCCTGGGTGGGAAGAACCCATGGCTGTTCTTCTTGGCTCCTAAGCTGGGAGTGGCCAGAGTCCTGTTTGGGGACCAGTGCCACTTGGCCAAGAGTGGCCCACCTAGGCCATGCTCTTGTGGGATGTGGGAAGAGCTGGCATGATTTCAGCAAGTTGCCCTCACCTTTCTTTAAAAGTCCACCCCAGTAGGTTGGGTATACTGGTCAGACACTTGGGGTCACTTGGTGTGCCCTCACTGGGCTAGATGTCCAGAATAGGAGAGAAACACAGTTTGAATTTGTGACTTTCCAAGACCCAATGAGTGCTGTTCTGGCTCCCTGTTCTCTCAGAGTTGGGGGGAATCTCAAACCATGTCTGGTTCCACTTCTTCCTGAAGCAGCTTCATGGAGACCTTGCCAGTGGAAGAGGAGGAATTTCTAATACATACTCTGATAAAGTATTAGATATGGTTGCCTCTGAGTTGCTGTCCAACAGAAGTCCCAGCCTTCGAGAGACACATGCAATTCATCATCCAAACCTCTGTCCTCCTGACGTAAGGGAAAAAATGTCAGACAAGCCTTGGGCCCCATACACCTAAATCATCAGTGACTGACGTGACCCTTAAATAGGTCTTCAATCCCACAGTGGTAACATGAGCTGGCCAAGGCTGTAAGCAAGAACAGAGAGCTTCACGGGAGCTTCTGGGTGCCGCCAAATAGGAGTGAAATTGTGCAATGACCCCGATTTTGCTCCAGCTGTGCACATCCAGAGGAGGCTATCCATGGTCTGAGGTGACACAGTGCAGGCCCTGTCCCGCCCTGGTCACACCACCCAGCCCTGCCTTTGCCTGTGGGTGTCTCTGTGGACCTCTGAGCTCCGCTGCCCCCTCTGCCTGTGCTCTGAATGCTGCATGAACTATTAAATGTGCAATGAAATACGTCTTCCGACTCCCAGGGTTTTGGTCTGAAGGGCATTTTCTTTTAATGGTAGAAAAACATAACACAAAATTTACCATTTTAGCCATTTTAAGATGCACAGGTCAGTGGCATCAAGCACATTCACGTTGTGCAACCATCAGCACCATGCATCTCCAGAACTTCACAGCTTCCCGAACTGAAACCCACCCCCAATTAAACACTTCCCTGTGCCCCTCCCCCAGCCTTGACAACCACCCTCCTTCCTTTGGTAAGCAACACATCCCAACCATTCTCATTTCCACATTATACTGCAAATGTGGGTCCATGCTGGTGGGGTCCTGCCCACACATCTCTGCTGCTTTCTTGCTGGCTGTGGTCCTTGTGGCTGATTTGTGGGCCATGCCCTGAACACACAGATCTGAGATTGCATCTGGGAGGGGTTGGGATATGTCTGGGGTACTGGTTGGGCCTCTGAATAAGGCAGCAAAGCTGGGGCTGATGGGTAGCATGGCCCACTCCCCTGTGGGCCCCTGAGGTCTCTCGCAGGCCTGAACACTGAGTAGGCCTCTCATAGTTGAATAAATAATAAAGTGAATGAAGAAAGAGTTGAAGGAGAGAAACTTAGAGAAGTTCAGGTTCTGATAAACATTGTCAAGTAAATAAATAAAACACAACTTTGACCTAAGTCTCACATCTTAAACAGAAATTAGCTCAAAACAGATCATAAATTTAAATGAAAACACAAAACTAAAACTTAGGATACAGAAGGACAGAATCTTTGGGATCTAGGGCTTGGCAAAATAGTCTTAGACTTGGTGCCATAAGCACATTCCATAAAAGGGAAATTTGATAAATTCGAATTCAATAAAATTAAGACCTTTTGCCCTTCCAAAGACCTCGTGAAGAAGATGAAGACATATTGGGAGAAATTATTTTCAAACCACACATCTCACAAAGGACATATATGTAAAATACACCAAAAACTCTCAAAACTCACCAATAAAAATGCAAACAATCCAAATAGAACATAAAAGGCTCTTCACCCAAGAGCATGTACAGATGGCAGATGAACTCTCAGAACGATGTTCCAATTGTTACCCACCAGGGAAATGCAAATTAAACCATGATAAGATATGCATCTATCGGAATGGCTAAAATTAAAAATAGCAACGCTCAATGCTGGCAAGGATGCAGTGAAACGGGATCACTTAAACATGGCTTGTGGGAATGTGAAATGGTGCAGCCACTCTGGAAAACAGTTAGTAGTTTCTTAAAAAAACAAAAAACTAAAACTAAGTATGTGATTACCATACAACACAGCAGTTGCATTCTTGGGCATTTATCCCAGAGCAGTGAAGACGTGCTCACACAAAGCCTGCACACGAATGTTCATAGCAGTTTTATTCATACAGCCCCAAACTGGAAATAAAACTGGTGTCCCTCAGTGGATGAAACAAACTGTGGTGCATCGTTAACCCCAGAATGCCGTACAGCACTGTAGAGGAGCACACCCTCAGTAATGCCCAGCAACCTGCACAGGATTGCCAGAGAATGATTTTGAGCAAAAGAAGCCAATCCCAAATACTCTGCCTGAGTCTATTCACATGACATTCTTGAAATGCCGGCATTGTGGGAGTGAAGCCAGGACTGGGGCGGGCGGGTGTGTGTGTGTGTGTGTGTGTGTGTGTGTGTGTGTGTGTGTGTGACTTTAAAATGCAGTAACAGAGATGTCCTTGTGGGGTGCAGCTGTTCTGCACCTTCATGGCATCTATAGCAAGTCTTGCTTATGAGGTTGTACAGTAGTTCAGCACGAGGTTGCCACCGAGGCAAACTGGGTAAAAGGTCTACCCATTGCTCTGTAATTTTTTTTTTTTGAGACAGCCTCAAGCTGTCACCCTGGGTAGAGTACCATGGCATCACATCTCACAGCAACCTCCAATTCCTGGGCTCAAGTGAGTCTCCTGCCTCTGCCTCCCAAGCAGCTGGGACTACAGGCACCCACCATTTTTTGGTTGCAGCCGTCCTTGTTTGACGCGCCCGGGCTGGATTCGAACCCGCCAGCTCAGGTGTACATGGCTGGCGCCTTAGCCTGTTGAGCCACAGGCGCCGAGCCTGCTCTGTATTTTAATTAAATGGGGGGAGGGAGAGGCATTTGAATTTCAGGTGTTCTTCCATCCAATTCAAGTCAATTTCATTGGCATAAAATTTATGTAGATGCACCTGTTTTAAGTGTGTTGGTTGTTGACTGCACAGGTGACTACACGTGTGTGACCGCCACAGCCAAAGGGTGCATCATCTCCATCACCCCCAGAACATCCCCTGAGTCCCTCTGCAGCAGACACTGACGGCACCAGTTTTGAATGTTCCAGAACATATGTCTCTTTTTGGACCTAAGTTCTTTCATTAAGAGTAACATGGTTGATATTTGTTATTTTATGATGATGGATGTATCATAGTTTGTGCCATAGTTTGTTTATCCATTGACCTGGTGATGGATGTTTAGATTTTGAGCAGTTTTTAGTTATTACAGATAGTTGTTGTGTGGACATATGTTTTAATTTCTCTTAAGCAGATACTGAGGCCTGGAACGTCTGCATCTCATGTTGTGTGTGTGTGTGGCCTTATGAGAAATTGCCAAACCATTCCTCACCATGGCTGCGCCATGGTGTGTTCCCACCAGTAGCATGGGAGGTTGCCGTTGCTTTGCATCCTCGCTGGCACTTGGTATCATCAGTCCTTCTACTTTTAGCTGTTCTAGTATGTGAGTGGCAGTATATCCTTGGGGTTTAACAGGCCTTTCCTGATGGCTAATAATGTAGCATCTCTTCATGTCTGCATTGACTGCAAATCTTCTGTGAATGCCTGCTTACAAAAATTGGGATGTCTTTTAGCCCATTATTTGGGCTAAAAAAGGTCCTTATGTATTTTGGATTTAGCTTCTTCATCTGATGCACATATTGCAAATTTTTTCTCCCAGTCTTTGACTTGCCCTTTCATTTTCTTTAAATGGCACCTACTAAAGAGCAAACATTTAAATTTTTTTAGTTTAGTGTATCCATCTTTTCCTTTATACTTCGTGGTTCATTAGCCTATTTAAAAAAATCATTGCCTACTCCAAGGTGGCCCCTCAATGTTTGTGGAACTCCCTATAAGCATCTGGCACCACTTGACCCTAGAACTGTCTTGAGGCTGTGGTCCCATTGGGGGCAGTGCCCCTTCTCTGTCCGGAGGCCCTGGGAGGCCTAGGAATACATACCCCCATATATCTGGAAGAGAGCAAAGTGGTTCCCTTACCTGGGAACCTTACCCTGGTGGGGCGCAGGTGAGGTCTTGGTCCAGGGGCTATGGTGTGGGGAAGACCCGAGGAGGCAGGCCAGGAGCCCTGGACACCATGCCTGCCCTGTACACTCTGACTCCCCACTCACCTGCAGGTAAGGCATAAGGCTGTGTTGTTGCCTATGGAAGGAACAGATGAGGAAACCAAGGCCTCCAGCATGAAGAGCTTTGCCTAGTGCTCCTCAGAGGACGGGTGCAACTGGGAACCCTGACCATCAACTGGCCTGGGCTCCACCTGCCGGGTGCTGCTGGTCAGATCTCTGACCAGCACAGCACACACTAGGCTCTGGGACCGGTCCAGGACTTGGCCTGGGTCCACTGAGGACATCCAGGGTAGAGAACCTGGACCTTAGTTTCAGTCTGGCCTCTGCCCTTGCTGGCCATGGGGTCAAGGGTCCACCCTGTGGGCAGGTTGCCCACTCAGGGAAGGCAGAACCAGGAGGATTCAAACACTTGCTAGACCATCATGCCTGGGAAAGTATTTACTCACTCATTCATGCATTCATTTGTTTATTCATCTGTGAATTTGCTCATTCATCTATTCATTTGTTCACTCATTCATTTCTTCACTTGTCCCTTCATTTTTTTCACAAATTCATTTGTTCATTCATTTGTGAATTTATCCATTCATTCATTCATTTGTTCACTCATTCATGAAGATTTTGTTCATTCAGTAGTTCATCTGTTCATTTATTCATGGGTGAGATTTTTCCATCATTTCCTCAATTGTTCATTTATTAATTCCTTTTTATAGTTCTGAACTCTTTTCATTCATTCCTGGCAGCTAGGAGATGGCTTAACTCCTTCCAGAGAGAGAATTTCCTAGAGGCTAAAACTCTGGTAAGGATTTGGAGGAGGACAGATTCTCTTGAGTCCAGAAGCTAGGCACCCTCTGCTGCTAGCAATTCTAGGCCAAGTAATTTTTCCTGGAGCTGTCCTGGCCTCCACGGCCAGCTCTGCCCAACATGGGCCTTGAACTTCAGCTTCCCATCGGTAAAATGGATGTAATGACCCATCAAAACGGTGTGGAGAGATGAGATCATTACTGAAAAGAAGAGACTCACAGGGCCCTGGACCAAACAATGGCATTCGTCCCACACACCCTGCTGGGATGAGCTGGCCTTCAGTGACCTACCTTGACCAGATCCCCTACAGACCATGGACAGTCTTGGCCCCACCTCCCCTGTGTAGGGTGGCTGAATCAGCGGCTGGTTGGTGACTCACTTTGAATTCAGGCAGCTTCCTCCCAGGAACCGAGGGTTTTGGGGTGATTTCATGTCTGGGGGTCAGGCTAGGAGGCCCTCAGGAGTGGTGACTCGGGGCTTCTGAGCCCTGCATTCAGTGCTTCCCATGGTGGCTGCAGTTGGGCCGAGAGCACCCTGGTCCCTGAGACTCAGATCTAGGTGAGGCCTGGGGTCTTCCTTGATGTCTTCAGAATCCAACTCCTCCACCCCTTCCAGGAAGCCTCTCCCGATACTATCAGCCATGCTGGCTTCTCTCTCCCCTCTTGGACCCTCTGGCCTCCTAAATGTGAACAAATTAGGAAGCTGGTGACTAACTTTCCAACCCTGACTCCACCTCCAGTTGGTCAAAGGATTTCCCTTTTTCAAGGGTTCATCTAGTCTGCTTCTAACTTGTGTCCTAAAGACAGGGAGGCCTTCACTTAGGTTTTCAATCTGGGCCTAAACATGAGACCCCAGGCCATGGCATGCTGCTGGGCCACTAAGGCCCTAAGAACCTTTTTTATGAGGATTGCTGAACAGAGTCAGACCTTTCATGTACAGAGTGGATTTTTAAACCCATGTGTAGGACTTTTATTCAACCAGGCAGAAGGTCCCTGAGTTGGGTTCCATGGACCCAGCAGGAAGTTTGCTCTGGGACAGAGGCTTGTGTCATTCTGCTGGAGAATTCCCTGCAGTCTGGACTGAAAGCCTCCTCCCTAACCTCCTTGGCCAACATTCTTTTAACTTTTGTAGTTAGAGAGATCAGACTGGTGTATTTCAGGAATGCACTTAAGGGGCAGCCTGGTGATCCCGGATCTCCCCTGCTGTGGCCCTGTCAGGGTGACATGTGGCCTGCTGGTTACAGCACAGAGTTACAAGTTCACCTGTTTGCCTCAACACTGGTCCTCATTTTTTCTTTTTTTTGAGACAGAGCCTCAAGCTGTCGCCCCGGGTAGAGTGCCATAGCATCACAGCTCACAACAACCTCCAATTCCTGGGGTCAAGCGATTCTCCTGCCTCCACCTCCCAAGTAGCTGGGACTACAGGTGCCCACCACAACTCCTGGCTAGTTTTTGGTTGCAGCCGTCATTGTTGTTTGGCGGGCCCGGGTTGGATTCGAACCCGCCAGCTCAGGTATAGGTGGCTGGCGCCTTAGCCGCTTGAGCCACAGGTACCGAGCCTGGTCCTCATTTTTACTAACTGCGTGGCATCAGGCAAGCTCCTCAGCTTTTCTGAGCCTGGGCTCATCTATAAAGTGGGGGACAATATTTATCTATTGGGGTTAGATGTAAGCATGATGTGAGGTTGCATGTGTTGAATCTAGATCTGATGCAAAGGAAATGCAAAGATGTGGAGCCATCATCAAGTACAGAATCTATGTTGTACCTGGGAATGACAAGAACCAGGCACTCTGGCTCTACCTGAACACATGAATCGTGGAGCCTGTGCCTATTGCTTTTGGCCAGCACTGTGGCCCTGCACCTGTTCTCACGTAGGACACTCCTCTCCACACCCTGCCTTCCAGGGGCAGCTGCTAAGATCCTTCCTGGACATGCTAGTTGTTGTCCTCCTGTCCATTAAGTCAACATCTGTCTGTGGCTTGCTCCTGAGTGTCCCTGATGAGGGGGTGCCCCAGTTTTGTAGATGCAGCCGTCATTGTTGTTTGGCGGGCCCAAACAACAATGACCTTTCATGTACAGAGTGGATTTTTAAACCCATGTGTAGGACTTTTATTCAACCAGGCAGAAGGTCCCCGGGTTGGGTTCCATGGACCCAGCAGGAAGATGCAACTTACCTCAGTCTGGTTTGTAGTTTGCCATGTACATCGTTCTAAAACCTAGTGTCATAAAATGACCACTATTACTGTACCCTTTGAATTATGCAGGTGAAAATCTCGGATGGAGTCTCTTGAGTGGGGCTTGTCTGCTCCCTGGTATCTGGGGCCTGTGTTCAGCAAGGCTCCCTATATAGAGCCTACAGCAGCCCCGAGCCCTGCCTTTGCAACTTGGGTTTCCTCAGAGCCAGACTTCCTATGTGGTGCTGACAGTTCTAGGAGCAGGTTGGTTCCAGCACCCAGGGGAAAGCTGCACAATCTTTTATGACCTTGTCTCAGAAGTCATGTGGCATTCCTCCTGGCACATTCTGCTAGCTGAGGAAGTGTCAGCTACGGATCCAAAGACATGAAGTCCTGTTTGAATGTTGCTATATCCTCCAGCTTGTGGGAATGTTGTTCTGTCCCAAATGGGGTTTGGTCAGAGATCAGCAACAGCAAGGCACATTGTGTTGGGTTCTGTATCTCTGATAGTTCTCTAGATCCTAGAACCAGACCCTCCCCCCGAGTCTTGGGTGTCCAGAGTGTGGACACGGGTCAGCTGGTCAGTCTATACCTGAGTGAGTGTCTCTCCAGCACAGAACCCCTCCCAATCTTGTCCCCAGCTGGTCCCCCAGCTTCAAGAATAGTCATGCATGCACAATCCACTTGAAACTCAAATAAAAGCTCTTATAATTTGGATCAGAGAGAATTGAATTGCTGCATCGAGGTACTAGGAGACCAACATCAGGGTGGGGAAACTGAGGCTTGGAGACTAGGAGAATCTTGCCAGGTCACTATAGAGGTGCTGAATCTGAGGTACGACCCCACCTTCCTTGGGTGGGGGCCTCTTCTGGGCCCATTTAGCTCCTCCAAGCTACCCAAGTCAGAAGAAAACTTACTCTTTTTTTTTTGAGACACAGCTTCAAGCTGTCTCCCTGGAGCTGTGGCATCACAGCTCACAGCAACCTCCAATTCCTGGGCTCAAGCGAGTTTCCTGCCTCTACCTCCCAAGTGGCTGGGACTACAGGTGCCCACCACAACGCCCGGCCATTTTTTGGTTGCAGCCGTCATTGTCATTTGGCGGGCCCGGGCTGGATTTGAACCCGCCAGCTCAGGCGTATGTGGCTGGCGCCTTAGCCCGCTGAGCCACAGGCGCTGAGCCAGAAAACTTATTCTTTTGCTCTTGGTTGAATACATGCTTTAGAAGGGAAAAGTTCTAATCATACATCAAGACTCCTAGGAACTCCTATACTTCATTGTTTTACTATTAACTAAATAAATTAATGCAGGAAAACTTCATGAATGTAGATAATCCTGGCATAAATTCACCACATTAAAAGAAAGCCAGTGTACATGGTGCTCCCATTCTAAGCATGCTGTGAGTGGCCCTTCAAGTTGGGAGAGGGTGGCCTTGGGTGGCCGAAGCCCAAGGCTGACCACACCTGAGAGCTCAGGATGTTCCTTCAGCCTGGCCCCTGCAGAGAAGGTGAGGTGGGTGTGGCTGGGGCAGTGGCCAGGCCCTTGACACCCGCTCTGAGCTAGAGAAGGCTTTAGCTGAGGCCATCTCTTCTGCTGAATGTGAGATGCTTCCAGGTCCTTTAAGGGATCACTAGAAGTCACCACCTTTGCCCTGGCAGTGATGCCACTCAGAGCCCCACGCTGGGGGTGACAACCTTCAAGGAGGGGTTGATGCCACCAGGGAGGTGAATCTGCCACCCTCACTGCTGGTTCCTCTCATTCACTCACTGACCCATTCACTCACTCACCCACATGTCATCTGTCTACCATCCATATACCACCCACCCACCCACTCATCTATCCATCCCTCCACCACCCATCCATCTACCCCCTCATCCACCCTCATCCACCTTCCAGCCATCCTCCCATCCATCTACTACCCAGCCACCCACTCACCCACCATCCATCCATCCATCCACTAACCCATCCATCCGCCCACCATCTATCCACCATCCATTTATTCTGCAAACCCTTGTGGAACACACCTGGCTGAACAGGGCTCTGGGTAGGCCCCTCTCTCTCCAGGCCCGAGCCTTTGCCTTGAAGGAGGTGGTGGTCTCCCTTGAGGCAGACAATGCACTGACCCACAGCCTCCATCCCAAGCGTGTGCCAGCCTGTGTAAGTGCCGTGGGACCCTGTGGTACACAGTTTCCAGCAGCCCTGCAGAACCCACTTTACAATGATTAGACTAAGCTCAATGGAGGGAAGCAACCCTCCAGGCCATGCAAAAGGTGAGCTTCTTTGGAGGGAGTCAGGCCTGGGCCGGGGGCTTCTAAGGCTCCCAAGAGCCCTTCCCTGGCTTCTGCCTTCCTCTTCCCATTCAGGTAACCTCCTGGCCCTGCAGCCAGCTGGGATCCAGCCCAGGCTTGCCCTGCCAGCCTTGCCTGTCACTGGGTTATAAAAATCTCCTGTTTATGGCCTGCCACCACCCAGTGGAGCCTGGGCAGGTTCTGACTTAGAGGGCAGTGTGTGAGGCAGTGTCGTGCAGTGGACAGCGCCGCCCAGCTGGCTGTGGGGGCTGCACAGTGGCTTGCCCTCTCGGTCCTTGGGCTCTCCCCCGGCTGACCTGGTGCTGCCTTAGGAGGCTGAGTTCAGCTGGCCAGCCCTGCATTCCCCTTAATTGAGGGGAGACCTGTCTGGAGACCATTCGCCCACTCCCCTCCACTTCTAGGCTGAGAATTGGGGCATGTGGGGGCCAGGGGGCCTGGCACAGTGGGTCTTGGGCCGGCCATGGGATGAAGGCGTGATGTGCATACAGAGTGTTGGTGTGATTCCACAGGCACTCGTGGGTACCTCCTGCATGTCAGCATCAGGGCTCAGAGGTAGATAGGGCCTCATGGAGCCCCCCAACTCTGATGGGTCAGGTGGGGGCCTGCAGCCTCCAAGGCCAGGTGAGCTGGATATGGGAGAGCCACCCCAACCCTGGGAACACTCTTGTTGGTTCTTGGAAGGCTACTGCACACCCAGATCTGCCCAGCCCCTTCTAAAAGCTTCCAAACATCCTGAGCTTGGCTGCAGAACTAGCGGGAGCCTGGCTATACACAAGACCCCAGGGTGGGGGCCTCTGCTGGACCTTGTCCTGGGGATGGAGCACTGGGGATCCCCACCAAGGATGCACTCACTCCACAGATGCCTTGTCTCCATGGGAGCCCACCTCCAGCTGAGATGGTCTTTCTGAGCTTGGGGGAAGGAGATGACAGGCAGGACCACCTGTTCAGGCACTTGGCTGACTTCACAGAGGGGCTGTCTCCTTCTGCACATTTCTTTTGCGGACTCTAAGGACGACTCCAGGGAACCCACGCTGGAGGGGCAGGGAGTGTTGTGCTGGTGAAAGGATCAGGACCTCACTAGACTGTGGACCACATCCTCCGTCAAGTCCCACTGAGAAGATGGGAACCGTAAGATGCTGGCTGCCCAGGGGGCCCTGCTGCTGCAGAGACAGGGGTGGGGAGATGCCCAGTGAGGGGCTGAGCTGGTCCATCCCAGCACGTCTGGCCCCTCCCTGGGTTTTCCTTTCCTGAACTTCAGGAACCTGGGGGTGGTGCTGAGGGCTTGCCCATCCCCATCAGGTTTGGGGTGTGATTCTGTCTGGGGAAGCCTCTCCTCTGTCCCCTCCCCTCGGCTTGCAGGGGTGACAGGAAGATCTTGAGTGCCACCAGGTGCCAGGTTCTCTGGGGTGGGGGGCTGGTCTGGCCCTGCTGGGGAGGGAGTGATAGTTGGCATGGGTGGGGGAGGGGAGGAACTGAAAGTGCATTCCAGACTAGTGACACAGCTGCCTTCAGGGAAGGGAGGAGCCCGCCAGCTGCCCTCTTGGAAGGTCCCTGGGATCCAGCTCCTCAAAGGGAGATAAGAGGGGTAGGGCCTGGCTGGAAGGGAAGAAAAAATTCCTGGCCTGGGGAGCTGCCACGCCTGCCATCCTGCAAGGCTGGGCTCATATGCCACCTCCTCCTTGAAGCCTTCTCAGATTTCCAGGGATCCTGGTGTCCTTGGGCCTGGCTACAGTTCCTGGTCCACCGCAGCTTGGTGCATACCTACTGGGCCATTCACACTCACTGGCTGGCCTTGGCTGGCCTTTAGGAGGCCCCTTGGAGACCCTGGCAGTGGTTTTCTCTGAAGGAAGGGGAGCCAGGGGGTGACGTTTGTGTGGGCAGGCCCAGTTCTGGGCTTTAGTGTTCACTGTGCCAGGCGCTGTTCCAGGTACCTCCTGTGAATTAACTTATCTGCCTCTCCCAATGCACTTGTGTAAAAACGTGTCCTCCCTTTTTGACAGCTGAAGCCTTGGAGGCTCCAGGAGACTGGACCGTGCTTAGGGTCACATAACCCATCAGTGGTAAAGTGGGGTCCGGACCTGGGCTGACTGGCCTGGAAGTGGACTGAGAAGGGCTGGAGCCAGGGGTGTGAGATGTCCCACTCAGGCCCCCCGGGGCCACAGCGTGGGCTGGGGGCATGCTGGGAGCAGGGTACTTGGGTATCTACATTTGGGGGACCCTTCAGGAGACTGACAAGCCAGGCTCACCCTCTGTGGTGCTTCCACAAGCCAGCGGGAGTGTACCCTCTCCCTTGAGAAAGCCCCTCACTTCCTTCTTGCCTGCCACACCCAGGCCCCCATGGCTGCTGGTCCTGGGATTCTGGAGGCTGGGGTGCCCTGTGACAGCCCACTGAGCAAGGCTCCGGCATCAGCTTGTTCATTCCTCACAGCTTCCTTCAGTCAGGGTGCCCACTGGCCTGGGGAACTCGAGCCCTTGGGCAGCTCCTCCCTCCCAGACAGCCTGGCCTGAAGACTGGATGCCAAGACAGGTGGGGGCTTCCAAGCAGCTCTAGAGACAGCTGGCCTAGCCTCTGTGTCGAGAGGATGCTTGGGCAACCACGGGGCAAGGAACGGAGGCCTCTTGTCCACAGCCATGTGGGCACCATCTGGGGGTCCTCCAGGTCCCATCAACCCTCAGGTAAGCTGTCCCCAAATCCTGGCCTACAACTGGGAGGTAATACATCTTTTATTGCTGTTCTGAGCCTCTAGATTCTAGACAAATTGTCACACAGCGATAAAGAACTATGACAACAATGTTATCCTTTCTAGGACACTGAGGATTGGACTGGTTGGATGACTGACTTACTAGAAAGAGACTCAGCCTGAATGTGGCTTCAGGCCATCGGGGGCTGAGGTGCCCTCACCACAGGATCACAAGGCCTCTCTAGAGTCCTAAGGTCACGGCTGGAGGTGGGTGCTGCCCGCAGGCCTGGTTGGTATATCCTCCATGGCTGCGCTGGCTTGAGAAGTGAGAGCCAGGCAGCCCTAGGCTTCAGCCAGCCCAGACCTGGGGTTTGCTGATGGAAGGTGTTCCTGGGCTCCCTCATCAGCTTGGGTGGCAAGGATGGAATTATTTATGCCATTATCTGCTGGGAGAAGACTCTGCAATTCAGGGAGGGCCCGGTGGGTGAGGGAGGCATGGCAGGAGCCATGTCCCTCGGGCTCTCCCTGCGGGCAGGGTGCCTTTGAAGCATCTCAGGGTGGACCTCCCCACTACCAGCGCTTAGGGCTACCAGGGGCCAGAGACTCACTTAGTCTCACACTGAGGCTGCAGGGACACAGGAAGGGCTGGAGGGGTTCCCGTGGCTGGAGTTTGGAAACAGGTTGGAAGGCCAAGTCAGTGAGGTCACCTGCCAACTGGACCCACTGAGGGTGGTGGGCAGGGCCGTTGCTGACCTGTGCAGGCCAGAGGTGGTATCACTGGAGCCTGGGGGACAATGATAAGGCAGGGGATGGGCTGTCTGCTGGCCATAGGGAGGTCAGCTTGTCTCCTGCACACTCAGGTGCAGGTGCTGAGTAGATACTGAACCCACAAGTCCTGTGCTCAGGAGACTGGGCTTGAGACACCAATGCCAAATCAGCAGTGTGGAGGGACACCCACCTGCAAGGACACGGTGAGGGCCCTGGGCTCTCTGGGGGGAAGAAGAGGGATATGGCGGGGGTGAGAGGGTTGCTGAGGATGCTATGACGTCATGTCAGAGGCCTGAGCACTGACCGGTGGTGTCTGCACGGTGCACGGTGAGGCTCTTTGTGAAGGGTGGGATGGCAGATGAGGTAGGCTGGGCAGTGTGCTGGATGGCAGTGCTACACAGGGGATCGTGTGCTGCCCATTTGTGCTGTCTCACCAGATGGGGTGGCTGCAAGGATGCCACGGAGCCTCCCATGGGCGAAAGCAAGACAAAGATATGATTATCTAATAGCACTTTGCTCTCTCTAACAGCACTCTGCTGTAGAGGAAAACAGCCTCCAATAGAAACTGCTTCTCCAAATGTCACAGGCAGGGGCAGGGGCACTGGGCATGGCTCTGAGGAGGAAGGATATGTCCAGGTCACTCAGAGCAGAGGGTCAATCCCCGAGTTTCCTACTACAGAGCTCCAGCTGGCCAGGGGTCAGAGGTGGCTCAACCAGGACAGAGGGGAGCTGCAGCTGGATGAGGTCAGGCAGGCTGGGGAGGGAGAGGTGTGGTTTTCTCACCTACCGAGGAGGGCTGGGGTTATTCTTCTTGGTAACCCCGGGAGTCCTGGGTACGGGGCCCATGCCTGGCCAATCAGGATACTGTGCGCCCAACGCCTCCACGTTTGTTCACTCAAGAGCATCACATGCCCAGATGGAGCAAGAGAGGTGCAGTCTTGACTCCTGAAAAGTTTGCATCAGTATCTTCTGTCTTGCCACTGTGAAGAAAAAGGGAGATGAAGGTGTGGGCAAAGGCTCCGATCCAGCCACTCCTGAAGCTTCTCACTCCTCAGCTGGGCAGTTAAGTGCACCAATACGTTCTCCTGCTCCCATGGGCCAGTTTGAGCCAGGTTCTTGTCACTACAACCAAGAGTCATGGGGTATAAAGTAAAGATATAGGTGGAGGAGGGCTGTGACTTTTTCTCTTCCTGCCTGAAAACATCACAGATGGAGTAAGGGCAAGGCCCAGGGTACTCCTGAGCAAGGTTAAAAGCCAGGCTGCTGGCTCCCACCCAGGATTTCCCTGACAAGGGCTCAGGAGTTTCCCTGTCTGACCCTCTTCCCCGGGGAGCCCAGGCCAACACTGATGGGTGTGCACATTTAGGTTTTCCTCCCCTCCCTGCTTGGCATGGACAGGTCTGGGCTGGGCAAACTAGGGATTTTTCTCCCACACTGTCCCACCTTCCCACTCTCTCTCATCTCCCATGCTTTCCCCTCTTGCTAATTCTATCCTCCCTATTTCCTGGCCTCAGTGCACAGGGGCAGATTCCTATAAGCCTCTCCCTTCTCACTCTGGGCAGGGCAGTGAGAAGTGGTGCTATAGCCCCAGAGCAGTTTTCTTCCAACCTGGGGCTGCACCTGCACAGGCTGGTGTGTGGGAGCCTCTTTTACAAGATGGTCACTTGCCTCCAAATCTTTCCTAGCCCTGAATACAGAGTGAGTGATGTTTTTTTTTTGAGACAGAACCTCAAGCTGTCACCCTGGATAGAGTGCTGTGGCATCACAGCTCACAGCAACCTCCAATTCCTGGGCTCAAATGAGTCTCCTGTCTCCGCCCCCAAGTAGCTGGGACTACAGGCGCCCGCCACAACGCCCGGCCATTTTTTGGTTGCAGCCGTCATTGTTGTTCGGCAGGCCTGGGCTGGGTTCGAACCCGCCAGCTCAGGTGTACATGGCTGGTGCCCTAGCCCATTGAGCCACAGGTGCCAAGCCCAGAGTGGGTGATCTTGCCACACTCAGCTAGGAGGATGAAGTGTCACCCTGTCACAGCACTAGCCTTGTCCAGCCTGGCTTCTCCCTGAAATGCCAGCCTAGCAGGCTATGGGCACTGCCATGAGACAGCTGTCTCCACAACCTGAGTGGCCAGTGGCTCTGCTCAGTCCTTGCTCCCTTCCTAGGGCTGGTGGGAACACAGCTCAGGCAGGTGGCGAGGCTGCGGGGCCGATAGGGACACCGGAGGGCCATGACACACTAGGAGTTCTTATGTTACTTCTGTGTTTCTCTTCACGACAATATGGAACAGAAGAATTACCATTCCTTTTCTTTTTTTTTTTTTTTTTTGAGATAGAGTCTCAAGCTGTCGCCCTGAGTAGAGTGCCATGGTGTCACAGCTCACAGCAACCTCAAACACCTGGGCTTAAGTGATTCTCTTGCCTCAGCCTCCCAAGTAGCTGGGACTACAGGTGCCTTTCACAATGCCCAGCTATTTTTTTGTTGCAGCTGTCACTGTTGTTTAGCAGGCCGGGTTTGAACCCTCCAGCCTTGGTGTATGTGGCCAGCACCCTACCCACTGAGATACAGGTGCCACCAGAATCACCATTTCTAACGTGAAGAAATTGAGGCTTAAAGCCGCAATGTCAGTGGCCTCAGGTCACAGAATAAGCAAGAGTCCAACTCGGAAGCCAACCTTGGGTGGCCCGGAGATGATGGTGGGGTCTGCCCAGCATGGCTAGGGAGGATCCCTGGAGACTCTGTTAGTGCAGAGGGACCCACAGCCTGCATAGCCAGCCCAAGCCACAGATCCCAATGCCCAATGTCGCTTCTCAGGGAGGTAATATTAACCCATCAGAGACCAGATAGTGGACAGTGCCACATCCCTGCAGAGCAGTAAGAGACACCCAAAGTGCATGGGATACAGCGCAGAGTGGGGAGAATGAGGCTTCTCACGCTAGAAGAAAGGAAGCAGCAGTTTCCAGCCAGGGAGCAGGGTCAGGTGAACAAGTCCACTTGCGCCTGGGTTCCAGGCTGCTCCCATTTGCAGCTATTTTAAGTGGTGCGACTCTGAGCCCTCTGAGCAGACTGTATTTTCTGCTTGGGGCCGCTTGCTCAGGCTAGTGCCAGGGCTGTGTCTGCTGTGACAGTTCCTGGCGCCCAAGTGCTGCCTGGCTGGGCTGCGGTGACATAAACCAGGAAAGCCTCAGCCACCCCTCCATCACCCCAGGCCTTTCCCAAGGGGAGACTCGTGAATGGGTGACGGGAAGGTCCTTGGCCTATCTGCTCCTGCTGTGATCCCCCTGCGTGATGTGTTGTCAGCTGAGGAGAGAACATGAACAGAGATCCCGATAGAGAGATGTATTTCAAAACTTTGTGTAATTTACTATTATCATATATATGCAGATAAAAGTGCATGCAGACACGAGAAATGTAATTGTAACACATGACTGAAGGATTCTGTTTAGGTTTTAAAATTTTTACTAGATGTTTTGAGTTTCTGTACTGACGAATTGGAAGATCTTTCTTTTTTTTTTTTTGAGACAGAGCCTCAAGCTGTCACCCTGGATAGAGTGCTGTGGCATCACAGCTCACAGCAACCTCCAATTCCTGGGCTCAAGCGAGTCTCCTGCCTGTGCCTCCCAAGTAGCTGGGACTGCGGGCGCCCGTCATAACACCCGGCAATTTTTTGGTTGCAGCCGTCATTGTTGTTTGGCCGGCCCAGGCTGGATTCGAACCCGCCAGCTCAGGTGTACGTGGCTGGCGCCTTAGCCTGTTGAGCCACAGGCGCTGAGTTGGAAGATCTTTCTTTTCTTTAACTCAAAACATGTGAAACCTTAAGTCTCCTGATGGAAGTTTTGTTTGTGTTTTGCCTCTACCTCCTAGAAGTCATAAACTCTGGGCAAATTAGGAAATAGGAAATTAGCATTTTTTTCACCGCTTTTTATTTTTGAAAAATTCCAAATTTACAGAAAAGTCCTAAGGATAGTATAATGAACAACCATAGACACTCCGCCTCAATCCCCCAGTTGTTCCCATTTCATTTCTCTCTGTCCATCCATCACACATCTGTCATCTACTTGCCCACTTATGCCTCTCCAATGATCTATCTCTCTATTACAGGGGTGGGGAAACTTTTCATGTTGGAAGCCACACTAACTTAATTGTAATCGAATAAGGGTGCATTCAAGAAACTCCAATTAGATATACTTAAAAATGTATATTTTATTTTATCAGTCTATGTACTTAATAATTTCAAAAAATGAAACTGTTAATTTTAAAGTTGACCAAACTTTTAATGGCTTTGTGTCTGTTTTTTGTTGGAAAGCATTTGAATATTTGATTGGAGTATAGAGGTCAGAGTTGATCCTCTAGATTGGTATCAGTCATCTGTGACCTTGATGGCGTCCTGATTTGGGTTAGGTAAGAGGAGAATGCAGGTTTGCAGCAATAAGTGATTGAAAAGCAAGAAAGCATTTTGGGGGGCATGTTGCTGAAGGTGTGGGTATTCTACTGCATTTTTCCCTATTTCAATTGGATCTTTCTTAGCACCGATTACTTTAAAATGTCATCTACTGAGAGTTCAATCAATTCCATCTGTAGTTCTTTAGGTGTCTTGGTGATATCATCTAAGTGAGGCTGAAATGCTAATTTGAGTGTGATGTCATGATTCTCAAAGTCAGTGAAACTTTCCTTGTATCCTCTAACTAATAGGTCAATAAGACCTGCGTGTTCTTCAAATGATTCACATATGTCATCCTGTTCATCAATGACCTTTGCTAACTGAGGAAAAGTTGGTCTGAAATTTTCTTTGGAAGAAGTGTTATCACTTCTATGAAGAAGCTGTGAAAGATAGCATTCTGTGAAATGCTTGGATTTGCCACATGTGAGAAATATACAAGTCATTTTGATTTGACATGTTACCACACAGAAGTGCTGCATTCCTACAGCAATCTTCTTTCAATAATTGACATTGCTGATTCTGTTCTTCATAAAGTGTAACTACCTGTTCTCAATAATTCACATTGCTGATTCCGTTCTTCATAAAGTGTAACTACCTGTTCTCAAAGAGATAAAATCTTGGCTAACACCTGTCACTAAGGTAGCCAACACACTTCAAGATGATACAGCAAATCCACACAGAATACCTCATCATTCAACTACAGCATGTCACAAAACTGACAACACTGTGTTGCATTTGCACAAATATAGTTAACAATTCTTTTTTTTTTTTTTTTTTTTGTAGAGACAGGGTCTTACTTTATCGCCCTCGGTAGAGTGCCGTGGCGTCATACTACTTACAGCAAACTCCAACTCCTGGGCTTAGGTGATTCTCTTGCCTCAGTCTCCCGAGTAGCTGGGACTACAGGCGCCCACCACAACGCCCAGGTATTTTTCTGTTTTGCAGTTTGGCTGAGGCCGGGTTTGAACCCGTCACCTTCGGTATATGGGGCCTGCACCCTACTGGATGAGCCACAGGCTCTGCGCAACAATTCTTATAACTTGTTGCAAATTGTAACTTAAAATAGTAGCTTTAGCACAGAGACTTTGCTGATGTAAGATACAATGAAAAGAAATGAGAACATTTGGAGCTGTTAGTACTTTCCTTCATGGAACGTGCACCGTCTGTACATACACTTGCTAAATTTACCAAATTCAGTTCAACTTCACGACATTTATCTTAAAAGTTGTTGAAGATATATATTCCCTATGTTCTGTTCATAAGAGCGCCCAAAGTGAGTAACTCTTTGTAGTAAAGAAAATCTTCTGTTATTACACCAATGAAGTATAAAATCAGTACCCAGTCAGTAGTATCAGGTGATTCAACCAAAGTGATTGAATAATATATATATATATATATTTCCCCCCTTTTGAAGTATTGCACAAAGTTGTTCTGTTAAGTTGAAGGCTAATCCATGGTGCTGATTACTTACGGTTCTTCTTGAAAAAGGCAGTTGTTTGTACTTTGAAATGTTAGCAGGGTCCAAGCATCCTACACCTTTGACAATGCATTCATTTACAATTTCTACATCACTGAATGGCTTCCCTTCCTCCCCACCTGCCGCATATACAAACAACTTTATAAGCTACTCCAGTGGCATTACTTCCGGGTGTTATTATTGCTTGAAAGAAAAAATTGTCTTTGCTTTTGCTTTTTATCTTTTAATTTATGCAATACAACCTTTCATGTCTCTCACACTAATTTAAAATATTTGCGGGCCTTATTAATGTTACAATGCTGATGAGCATTGAATTTCTTTAATGTTGATATTGCAGTGTTGACAAAGCAAGCAGATTATCTTGTCTATAGCAAAAAACAAGATAATATTACAATTCCCAATCCTCATTAAAACATGTTCTCTTCCTTCAGCGTTCTTTTGGTCTTCTTTGACACGATGCGCTGTTAAGCAGACAGAATTAACAAATACTGTTGAGCAGTGCAACTATTCACAAATTCTACTTCAAACGGAAACATAGTGCACGGTTGTCAAAAGCTGGTAACAGACTGGCACACTCAACCCCCATAAACTCCGACAACCAATCTTGTGCAGTAGCAGTGCCCATCAGGCGGAGAAGAAAGAACTGAATCATGGCTTACTAATGTTCTAATGGTGCTAGTCACGCGAAGAGGATTATTCAGTTGAAACTTATTTTACTATTTGGTATTTTAAATACATGTGTTCATTTAAAAAATAAAAATATAAAAGATGAACAAAAAGGGGTTAATAAAAATAAAAGGATTTGTTCTGTAAAAGTTGGATTCAGTCAAAAGGCCACACTTAAGGACCTAGATGGGCACATGGGGCCTTGAGGCCGCAGATCGCCCCATCCCAAACCTTTTCAGCAACATTAATACCGGATCCCTTCAACACCTGTCAGTGTTGCTTGTTATGGCAGAGGCTTCTCGGTGGTCTCCTGCCATGAGTATCAGAATGTTTTGATTATCAGGGCTCCAAAACTCAGTTACCCTTCCTCCTCCCACACCATACCTTTCTTTGCTCTAGAAGTTTCTGTTCTTTCAATGTAAATGTCTCTGGCTTTCAAGTTCCCTGTCATCAGGCCTCAGTGGGTTCCTTCCTCCACCCCTAGAGCTGAGAGTGAAGGCCCCTCTTGCCAGCCCCATGGGCTCCCATAGGGGTCTGAGTCTCGCTTTTGCTCCAGGGAGCTGCGAGTGATGGAAGAATGAAGCCTTTCTCCTGGCTGGGCCTGTGCCTCCCCAGGTGCAAGGGCTCCCTTCCCTGCCTTAGGCCCTGCCTGCACCTTTTGATGGGCGAGTCCCCTCAAAACCTGATGGTATGAGGGCATCACAAGCCCTTCCCATCCTGTTCATGGTCACGGGCTTCAGAGAGACAGAGACCTGTGGCAGCACCAGGGAAAGAGGTTTGAGGTTGGCTCTGGGTTCAAACCAGCTGACACCAGTGACCAGCTGGAAGGTCCAGGCCAAAGCCTTCTCTGTCCCTGGAATTTACATCCAGTGCACAGAAAGGTGAACTAAATTCTGAATCTGGGGCGGGGGAGGGCAGGCAGCTGGGGGCTTTAGCTTTCCTGCTCCCTGACCCCATTCTGTGGGGGCTTCTTACTGAGAAGCTCAGTGTGCACCACTGAAATGCCTACTTGAACAATATGCACAACCTAAAAATGTCTTTTCTGAGGCAGTGAGGACTCTGTCAATGCCCCCGAAGCAGATCTGTCATGGGGAGGGCAGAGGCTCAGAGGCCTGGTGCATGATCACTCCCTCATGGTGACCTTCCCCAGCCCTCACCAGGCAGTGGCCTCTTAGCAGGGGCTGTCTGGATCTGGGCCTCTGTTCCTGCAGAGTCCACAGCTCCCAGCTCCAGGCAAATGGCAGGCAGCAGGGTGTGGGATTTGGGTTTGATCCCACCTCCACTCTGCTTGCAGTGACTTTAGCATTCTCAGCTATAAAATGCAGGCATAGAAGGAGATGGCTTTAATTTCTAGATATTTGTTTGTTTTCCTTGAGACAGAGCCTCAAGCTATCACCCTGGATAGAGTGCTGTGGCATCACAGCTCACAGCAACCTCCAATTCCAGGGCTCGAGCGGGTCTCCTGCCTCTGCCTCCCAAGTAGCTGGTACTATAGGTGTCCGCCACAACGCCTGGCCATTTTTTGGTTGCTGCCGTCATTGTTGTTTGGGAGGCCCGGGCTGGATTCAAACCCGCCAGCTCAGGTGTACATGGCTTGCGCCTTAGCCCGTTGAGCCACAGGCACCGAGCCAATTTCTAGATATTTGTTGAATGAATATGTGAATATTTCCTAGAGTAACCCTCCAAGTTCCCTGTCACCCAAGAGACCTAACAGCTCAAGGTCATTAGCTGGTGAGGCTGCGGAGGAGTGGCAACATAGGAATGGGAACTGCCTCTGACTGCTGACCTAGAATCTCTGAGGATCCCAGGGCTCTGCTGTCCCTAGGCAGGGGTACCCTTGGTGCATGGCCTGGGACTGGGGACGCTGCTGAGAAACCTGATGGCCACTCACAGGGAACACCTCAGTGGTGGGACGTGGGAAGAATGTGCAGATAGTGTGGAGATGGGTCCAGTGGAGGCACTGAGCGGCCTCCTCCCTGGCCATGTTCAGTGACCTTAGATCAGTTGCCTGAGATCAGTCACGACAGAAGAATTTACATCACGACAATTGGCAAGTGCTAAGAGTCACCAGTAGCTGCAAGGCCTTCTATGGGCATTACCCTATGTATTCTTTTTTTTTTTTTTTTTTTTTGAGACAGAGCCTCAAGCTGTCCCCCTGGCTAGAGTGCTGTGGCATCCCAGCTCACAGTAACCTCCAACTCCTGGGCTCAAGCGATTCTCTTGCCTCTGCCTCCCAAGTAGCTGGGACTACAGGCACCCGCCACAACGCCCGGCTATTTTTTGGTTGCAGCCGTCATTGCTGTTTGGCGGGCTGGATTCAAACCCGCCAGCTCAGGTGTATGTGGCTGGCACCTTAGCTGCCAAGCCTATCCTGTGCATTCTTCTTACTGTCTCCACTATGACCATCCAGAATACAAGCTGCCACTCTTTCTTGTCCAGATGTCCAGATAGCTGCACATTTCTCTGCATCCAATCTTGCCCTCCTACCTCTCTTCTCCCTGAATGAGCACAAGGGGTGTTTACAAAACTATGAGGCTGTTTCTTTTTTTAGAGACAAGAGTCTTACTTTGTCGCCCTCGGTAGAGTGCTGTGGCGTCTCCAGCTTTTGGGCTTAGGCAATTCTCTTACTTCAGCCTCCCGAGTAGCTGGGACTACAGGCACCCACCACGACGCCTGGCGATTTTTTTGTTACAATTTGGCCGGGGCCGGGTTTGAACCTGCCACCCTTGGTATATGGTGCCGGCACCCTAGCCACTGAGCCACAGGCATTGCCCTATAAGGCAGTTTTAAACATGTCTGTGTGTTCCTTGCCACTTTTTCTATACAGGGATGGAGTCTGTGTCTCTCCCTTGAAGGTCTAGGTGGCTGGGGACAGCATAGACTGAGACTGTAAGGAGGTTATGGTATTGTGTGACCTTAGCCTAGATCTTGAAAAGGTGTGCAGCTCCTGCTGTGTGTCCTGGAGCACATCCATGACCCACCCCCCACTCCCCCACCTCACTCGCCACGTACACACACTCTTTCTGGTCTGGAGGCATGGCTGTACAGGGCCTGCCACATTGTGAGGAAGCCCAAGTGGCCAAAAGGCTGTGTGGCAGAGCCCTCAGCCTGCCTAAGAAGTGGGTAATGCTGGCCAGGACCCTGCAATGACAGCTCCAGCCACCAGCTCTGACTGCAGCTGCAGGATAGGTCCTGAGCCAGAGCTCTCTGGCTGAGCCATTCTTGCATCTGTGATAGACAGAAATCCTGAGGGAATAACATGATTGCTGTCTTTTTTTTTTTTTTTTTTGAGACAGAGCCTCAAGCTGTTACCCTGGGTAGAGTGCCTGGCATCACAGCTCACAGCAACCTCTAATTCCTGGGCCCAAGCGATTCTCTTGCCTCTGCCTCCCAAGTAGCTGGGACTACAGGCGCCCGCCACAACGCCTGGCCATTTTTTGGTTGCAGCTGTCATTGTTGTTTGGCGGGTCCGGGCTGGATTCGAACCCGCCAGCTCAGGTGTACGTGGCTGGCGCCTTAGCCCGTT